>JBBPJZ010000196.1:0-29846 GCA_038089015.1 Chalciporus aff. trinitensis
CCTAACCCTAACCTAACCCTAACCTCAGCTCGACCGCCTGTTGGCACGGTAGAGCGGGTATCCAAGGAGTTGGTTCGTTATCCGATGCGTCAGCGTTCTCTCCCCAGAGACTACGGCCTGTGAGGCCGTCGTCTGAAAGGTCGGAATCCGAGCTGTGGTGGCACGAGGTGGCGCCGTCCGAGAGCTCCCAGTCGCTGTCCCAGTCTAGACCGATTTCTGTGCAGTTCCACGAGGGCGACCATTCTGCGAGATGGGTTTGCAAGAGAACCATCGCCTGTACTAGGAAGCGAGCTGGGTAAACGGCATCGAATGAATCTAATGGTAAGAGTGGTGAAGGTCAGGAATCAGGAGACTTCAGCGGCTAGATTGGAGCGAAATGTTTATACCTTGAATCATATCCGTTTGGGCTTGGTCCTTAGCCTCTACAACTTTTGACCAATAATATCGAACCGCGTCATCGGATGAAGGAAGGTTGAAAAATCCTGAAGGGGAATGTCGTTGTAGTCGTCCGAAGAGTTCGCCGAAAATATAGACGTGTCGTGTCAGCTGATCGACGGAAGCAGCCGCTATTGGGTCTGAAGAGTTGTATGATGCTCGCCGAGCGAGTACGAGCCGGATGCGAAGCTCTGACAGTGCGCAGAGCTGGGCAATCGAATGCCGAAAGACTTTACGAAGCTGAAATGCCTATGGTAAGCGAATTCAATTTTCTCTCATGTGTGCTACGTACCCATTTTTTGTCTCTCACATACCTGCTTCTGTTACGCGCGATGAGGCGAGGCCAGGTCCAGAGGGCCAGTTGAACCACACACTGGTAAGCTGCGTGTGTGATCGTGAGTGAGGTCAAAGTGCGCTCTAGCCCGAGAGAAGCTTCAATATCGAGGACCGTGGGGGAGAGGAGGAAATAGCATTCGAGCGTTTCATCCCGAAGTCGGCCCATGAGCTAGTAAGATAAATAAGTTCATAGGCGACGTTGCGGGGGGAAAACCATACGAGCGACGTTGTCCTGACCTCCTGGCGCGTTTGAACGCCGGCAAACTCTTTCATGAGGGCCTCTAGAGCGTTTAAACCGCGTCTTAAACCTAAAGATGAGCGAGGGGGGTTGTCCACGCAGCTGACAAATGCCATGCAAGCGGACTTGACAGCGGACATGAGGGTGGAGATGAGGGTTGGCCTGGAAGATAGCTCAACGCTTGCTAGTGAATACAGGGTCGGGACTCACCAGGAGTGCGGATAATCCAATAGAGCGATCCTCCCCATGACGAATTCATTGCAGTCGGCGATCTGTTGCGGTGTGAGCTGGTTGGAGGGAAAGAGGGAGCAGAAGAACAAACTGTATCGTCAGCCTCGGTTAAAAGATCTAGGCATTGACGGTATATCTGAGCGCGGTCATTGTCGCTCAAGAGCCTGCAGGATGGATCAGTGAGGGAGGAGCGGTGGTCCGGGGAGAGACGAACTTGGTTGATTTCCAGTGAGCCAGTCGAGCGTTCTTGAGCTGTATGATGCTCTGTTGCCTGACGGGTAGGGGCTGCGAGAGGTCGGCTGCGATTGTGTAGAGGGCGCCATAGCTTCCTGCCTGTGACCCGACAAGAAGTTTGAGACGATCTGCGGATGTGTCCACCAAGTCTGGTATCTGAGACGAGGCATGGGTGAGGAGCTGCAAAAGTTCATGCCTATCGACAATTGGAGTGGGAGGTTGTACAGCTGCAGCCATGGTTCGTGTGCGAGTTCGTGTCAATTGGTTGTGTCAAGTGGCTGCGTATAGTTTATATAGTGTCGAAAATCGCGTCCGACCCCAACACGACCCAACTTGCACGCGCGTTTCGAGCCCCAGCCAAGTTCCCCCTCGCCACGTCCTCGTCATGAAACCCGTCCGAAACGACCACGACGTCGTTTCATATCCGTCACCTGGGCGTGTAAGATTTGTTTGCTATTGCTCATGCTTTTCGAACACAGAACAGGCTGTACAGAATCCACCAGATTTTATTCCATCAGAAGTTGGTAGGCGGATGGAGCGAGGGCTTGTCTGAGAAAATGCAAAATTCTAGAACAGAATTCGTTGTGGATGAGGAGAATGAGTTGGAGGGCGGGAGGTAATGATTTCAGCCAGTATTCTATGGTGCTAGATCTGCACGTCTATTCCCATCGCGGATTTTGAGTTCCCATCGTGAACCTTTGATTCCTCACTGTGAATTTTTGGAGTCCCCGTTGCGATTTTTTTTTGTATTCTTCATCGCAATTTTTTTTCGGTTCCTTCTACAACTTTTTAAGCTCTGCAAGCACTGAGTGCCTACCAACACAGTCGCCCCCTCACCGACTCGTTCGCAAGCCCACCAACTTAGTCCTACCTTCGCTTACTCGTTCACAGGCCTAGCGCCACACCTGCACCCTCACCAACAAAGTTGCGAGCCTACTGACTTATTCCTGCCACAGCTAACTCATGTGCGGTCGCAAACGCACACACGCTGAGCGTGCGTGTGTTGGTGCTCATATTTAGGGGATTCTTTATGCTCCGCGATGGGTACTGGGGGTGTGAGTATGCCTCTGGACACCTGGAGGCCATCCGTGTTCGTGCCTACAACTGATGTAGAGTTTCAATAAATACGTATGTCTATTCGCCTGATCTTTCATGGTAGAATATTCCGGCACGTTCGGTGTCTGCCTAAGCAATGCAGCATGGTGAGAGGGAAGTGCAAACTCAAAGAAATGTGGCCGGAGCCCGAAAAAAAATACGATGAAGACTCCAAAAAATTGCAATGAAGAATACATGAAATTGGCGATGAGGACTCCAAAAATTCGTGATGGGAATAAATGTGCAAATCTAGCGCCATAGCCGCGGGCCTGGCCCCCAGACTCGGCCCCAGACTACATTCTTTCCCCCTGGAGAGTAAGGCGCTCCCATCCTACCATACATTCGGTTTCGCAGGTCTCTGACCCCGCGCCCGGCCGCTGTGCCTCTCGAAAAAAAAAAGGAATTTGCACAGCTATGTCCGTCACTGTCCGTCACCCATCTGTTTGTAATTAACTTAGCCAGTTTGAACTCCTACTGCATTGCTTACGTCGTATCTTTGAATAGCCCAACCGCCGTAACTGACCGGATGGTTCTCCAGGCCCTCCTCTCAAACATCCGCTAACCCTCACTCTAACCGATCTAACTGACCCCTTGCCTCTCGCACTTAGCGGTGATGAATAGGAAGCTGAGTAAGTACACTAGGTCTTTGAACAAAGTCCGCAATGCCGCCATTCGAAGAAATCGAGAATACAAAGAACGGAGTGAACCTACTCAAACCTCCTCGACCCCTCACTCACAGGCGCCTTTCCTTTGATCTCACGGAACAGGCGGCTGGCTTTCTCCCATAAAACTTGGTAAAGCTCTGTATAGCTCCCCCTTCCCAAATTGTCACCGCGGTGGTTGCGCCAAGCTTGCAGATGAGCCATGGATGGGACGTGTTCGATCAAGAACTGCGTAAGAGATAAAACTGGTTCTTGAATGGGTGAATCGATGAGCGAGAGATTGGTGAGTGATGGATGCCGCTGTTCTCCCGTACATACAGCAGAGTTCACCGAAGGAACGGCTCTTGCATCGACGCACAAGGCGACTTCGCTAAGTTTGGGAGAGAGAGCGATGAATGACAACAAACCGCTCAATGTCGGGAGTCGAGTGAATGGCTCTACATCCCAGCCGTTTCGCGAGTTAAAACGGAACGTTTCCAACGTGGGCCATGCCTGAGCTAACCGAACGAGATCCTTGTCTTCCATATGGATTGAGTTGGTGAAGTCGATGTCGACATCGAAAAGATGACGGAAAGATAGGAGTGGGTCCAGGGCCCAGAAGGTAATTGGCTCAGAGCCCGGCTCTCTCAGGCCTATTGATTGAAGCCTGAGCCGTCGCAGTGATGACTGCCGTGGAAGAGAGTTGAGCGCAGAGAGGAACTGATTGAGTACATGAGGGGAAAGAACGACACGATAGTCGATGGAGACGCTTTCAAACGCCTGATGTTGGGATGTGAGCATAGGAATGATCGAGGGCAGATCCTCGACTTGGAGACAGAGGATGCGAAGATTCATAAAGGGGGACTCGTCGGGAGATCCGAGGGGTGCTATCCTTTGCAGGTCATGGGGGGGATAGGAGAGTAGGTTGGCGGAAAAGTTCCTCAGCAACGGGGATTGACATATGTGGACCAATGCGGCCTCGTCGATTAAGTCACATTTGATCCTGTGCAAGCCCGGGAGTTGACAGATTGCGCGTGAGATTGCAGCCGTCACATCTGGATAGTGACCCAGATGCCCAAAGTAGATTGATTCAAGATTTGGACAGAGATGGTGGTAGTCCTCAAGCAATGCAAACACAGCGTTGTGGTTTCCATCATAAAATGATACGTCGAGTTGGGTGAGCGAAGGGCTGAGGAGAGGACGGATGGACGCGATCAAGCTATACTGTGTGTGTTTCCACTCGAGTCTCCGAAGGTTGGGGAGTAGTGACGCTGTGCGAGGTGGACAGGATTGTAATATCTGGACGGAGAGATCATCGTACTGGATCGTCAACTGACGCACACGAGGCGCATAACGCAACACGATCGTCCATTCTGCATCACTAAATGTGGGCTGATTGCATTGTCAAAGGAAAGAATCGTATCTGAACGAAAAAAAATAAAGTCATACCAACGGTCCATCCAAACTCAAACTTCCTAACACCCCTCTGTTCGGGAGGCATCGGATGAAGGGAGTAAGGTCATGCAGCCTGCTCCAAAGAGCGTCTAGCGCGGGTATGGTAAAGCGACGACATGTTGTCGCGAGGGCGGCCAGAGCACGCCGACCAGCATTGCAAACATCACCTCCTTGAAACGACGTTGGCGTCATTACAGTGTCCTCGGCTAAGTTGTCGAAGATGAGGTCGAGGATCTCGGCGATCTGCAGTACAACGTGCATGCCAAGCCTTTGTATTCACAAAGGGAAGGAACTGAGAGTATTTGCTTGGGGGTCCGGGCATGCACGGGTGGAGCAGCTGGAGCTGGAAACAGGCAACCGAGGCTCGGAGATCGAAGTTGGCAGTAAGCGGGCCCTTGCCGTGTATAGCAAGAACCGGAGACTGAAGATCCAGTGATGCTCACTTCGGACGTTGAAGTTTGCTTGCAACCGCGCTTGCAAGCGAAAGTCGGAGACCTAAACCTAATGGCCCGAAGGGCCAATCACCCAACCGACGTCTAGCCCCTGTCCTCTCATCATCCTAACCCTTGTCCAGCTCTCGTCCTTTCATTGACGAACAACGCCTGAGACAAAATATGACGGCCGACAATAGTCAGCGGTGACTAACGATGATTTTCCTGCAACGATCAACGCCGTTTCTCATCACACACCAATGCACAAGGGGCAGAGCGTGAGGTTACGGTGCGCCGGGGTGTTAGTAGACGAGTCTGATCGCTGGGATGGACGGCTGCTGGTATGCTATTGAAATGTGACCATTCTCCTCACCCTCAGGCTTTCTGTGCGACTCCCTGTAGGCATAGACCGTTTAATGAATGGACACGCGGGCTTGGATTATCCGGTTATCGACGATGTCTAAGTACAGGCGCAGTACAGCAAAGACGTCGTTGCCAAACTGAACGGGGTCAATCTAAGCAAGAATAAGAAGGAGACACAGGCCCTGCAGTATCGAAGGCCGATCAATCCGTAATGCTAAACAGCCAGGGGTTAGAGGACTGGACAAGACGACAGTACCAAAGGAAGACCTCCAAGCAGTTATGATATCTACCCGAATTTGCTTCCTCGCGCGCAGCCCATGCGCCGAAAGCTTCCACGTCGTCGATGCTATCGTTGACCGCCAGCTCCTCCATAAACTGATCTTTCATCGCAGGCACCTGCCAGATCGCGAAGACTACCCTGTAAATGAAATGGGCGAAGTCGCAGTTGTCACCGGTCCAGTTCCGCTGGTGTTCTTGCGGCTCTAACTTGCGGCTTCCGCGGTTTTGAGGAATCGAGCAACGATAGCAGTAGTTGTAGCGACGGAAATCGAACTTCAACCTGTATTGCTGATAATCCTGGTGGTGAGGGAGCCGGTTTCTGAGGGGACAAGGGTAATGGTCGTCCGCCAGCTTTCCCTCGAGTGCGAAATGGTAGGGACATTTGCCTCGGAGCGGAGGGAGGAAGCGATCCAAAGCGGCTGTCCGCTGCAGGAGACTATCCTCCGTCTGCCGTGCACGGTGCGCCCTTGCAATGGGACCGCTCGTGGGAGGTAGGGAGTAAACTAAGAACGGCTGGCTGCTCCCTTCGTACCGCGTTCCGGTGGGCTGTGAAGCAGACTGCGAGAGTGAGCCGAAGATCTCTATGCTAACACCAGGACTGTTTACCTTGAATGCCAAGGTGCGCGATTTGGAGGGTCCAGGGATGATCGCCACGTCTGCGGAGAGTTCCTGTCCCAGGTTGATGTCATCAACCTTGCTCCAGTATGCCGCTTCGCTGTCCTGCGAACTGGAGGCAGCCTCAAGCTAAGGAGGGTAGAGTTAGCATGCGCATGTCTTCCGGGCGGTTTGATTTATCTTACCACCGTTTTCGCAGAAACGAAGCCTGTGGAGGTTGAAGGGACGTTCGTAGATCGCTGGGGCAGTTTACTGCTGCCAACATTCGGAGGGGGAGGGTTTCCGTCCACGCTAAACGGAATGTGGTGCTTTTCCATGGTTGCTGCGATGAGCTTTTGTATGGGGCTGTTGGGGTCGCATACGTCGCAGGGGGTCCCGCCCTGTCGGGCTCGGCAATCGACCGCGAGGTCCTCACCGTCCATGTGCTTCGTGATGTTGAAGACCCTGCAGGTCCGATCGTGCACCACCTGTCCCAGCTCGAACATCATGCGCGAATCGTTTGTTCTGTTCCGGGATCCGGTTTTTGCTAAGGTTATAAAAAAGACGTGGGACTCCCGGCCATCCCTTCCTGCGCGACCGGCCATTTGAACGACCTGTAAGAGGCTGAAGGTGGGTTCGTAAACGAGGACGTATCGGACGTGAGAATAGTCGACTCCCTGGGCGAACGCTGTAGTGCATGCCATGATGGGCGACCGTCCGATCTCCCAAAGGTGTAAATTTAGCGATTTCTGTCTTTCCGAGAGGCTGCTGTGGAAGAGCGTCCAGCCAAATCGGAGTGCGAAAGTTTCGGCCGTTTCTACCGTGGCAAAGAAAACTAGCATTCGCTCCTTCAGAGTGAGCGTACTGTTTAAAGCAAACGCTAGCTCCTCGAAGCCCTTTTCCGCATATTTCGGAGGGAGGTATATCGAGTGGAAGCCCAACTCGGGGCGGTCGGTGCTAGATCGAATCTCGTTGGTTTCGGAGGGCAGCAGTTGGTAGGGTTTGGTCAGCTCCTCTCGCAACCGGGGTGGGCACGTCGCTGAAAGAAGGACGATGGGAACGCCCATGGCGCTGGTGTTGTTAGCGAGCCTGTCCCAGGGATCTGTTCTGTCCTGGGGGCAAACTATTCGATCATGATGTTCATCGATAAAGATTCGGTCAAACTTGATTGATGCCTTCGCACTCAAAGCTCTGCGAAACACGATCGGTTGGCGTCAAAAACGTTTTCCAAGATCGGCGGGGGGACAGACCTAGCAAGCGAGGCGTTTGCCACGTTCTCGACTTGGACGAAGACAATCTGGACTTCTGGAAAGATGGCCTTGCTTTCGGAAAAGTTTAGGCACTTGATGCCTGCAGCTGTAGCCCTGGCATGCTGCTGGTTCAGGAGAACCACGAAGGGGCAGACGACGATGAACTTGAGGGCGGGGTTAACCAGAACTGGAGCAAGCCAAAGCATACTTTTTCCTCCACCCGTCGGTAGGGTCACGATGAGATCTTGACCGCCTCTCAAGATCTCCAAAATAGCCTCGAGTTGCTGGGGACTTTTTTCTCTGGCGTCTGTTGTGCCAACCACACGGGACATGGCGGCGCGTATGTTGTCGACCAAAGCAGAGTCCTCCTCGTGGGAAGATAACCCAGAGGGGCCAAAGTCGTTCTGGAACTCGTGGTCACTGGTGTCTAGCTCGACATCAAAGTCGAATATCGAAGCGGGGCGATCGGCAGCTAGGGTCGTATTGAAACGTTTCGCTGGCGGCATTTGGTCTTCTCCGTCGACGACGAGGGGGTCGCGGGATCGCTTTCTCTCACTTGACGGTGGGAGGTTCCCGGATTGGGACGGAACGAGCAAGTGAGGCAGGGAGGTCGGATTAGTCTGGATAAGGCGGGGGGGTGCTCTGGGTTGAACAGCGTTGGGCGACAACGAGATCCGGGGCTCTGGTGAAAAAGGGGGAGCACTGCTGGAACCATGAAGCGGAATGGCCGTGCTATGCAGGAGATCAAGCGGCTCAGGGTCTGCCGTTGGACGCAGGCGCATGAGCTGTGCACCTGGCAACGGCCTGGCAAAGGAAGGTATGCCGGTTTCCGCGTTGTTCGGGGAGTACGGCGAGCTTGCTCTGCGTCGGAGGGTCTCCTGGTTGAGAGACGGAGTTGTTGCGAAGGCGGAATCCGAGAAGGAATCATGGGGATTGATTCGGGGAACAGGTCGAGTCGCAAGGAGAGGCGACGTTTGCACAGCGACCTCTGCGGAATTGCAGGAAGGCCCAGCGAGATTATTGGCATCTGCGCGAAACATCAAACCTTCATCACGAAGCCTCCCAAAGATGGAGTCGCTAATTTTGATGCAAAGATCGTCGATGAGATTGTCAGGAAACGGGTTGGCCTGTGCTCGTGAACGAATTTTGAGAGCCCGAACGGGCTCCGGAGGAGCGTTAGGCCCCATGCCGAGCAGGCTGGACCACTCCTGCGAGAGCCAGCGCTGCTGCCAGAGCTTGTTGTGGGTTAGGTTGGGAAGCTCGCCGTGGACGGAGGCGTAATGGGTGTGGTCGATTTCGGTGGAATGATCGGCGCCAGCTGCAAGGACATCATCTGCACAAGGGAAGGTTTCGTTTGGCGATATAAATTCTCTTCCAAGCGTTATCATGCCCTGGCGGAAATCCCTGGCCCCCCAGGCGCAATTGAAGACCTCCTTGTTTCGCCGTTTAAGCTCATCGTAGAAATATTCCTCCGTGATGCGCTCCCCCTCCCGGACACAAAGATACCTGTACAAGAGAGGGTGAGTGGCCGGGTTGGATCCCGGAATCGGGGAAGGCGCCGCCTCACTCACGTTTGGTAAATTTCGTGTGACTTATCGCCGTGGACGATGCCCGCGAGAACGGCCTCCGACTCCCTCAAGCCACTGCCCAACAGCACTAGCAAGGCCTCCTGTAACGGTGCGGCCAGAAAGGCGGGGATGCAGACGTCCTTGCCCCGCAGGTTGGTGGTCTTACTGTACCGGCTGATGAGAAGAGCCTCGGTGCCCTGGAAGATAAGATTGCGGGCTCTATCCGAATTCCTAATCTGGTGCTGAAGGAACTGCGCTACCCTGTTGGCAAGCTGCACGCTGACGTAGAGCGCATGGCGCATATGTCCCCAGATCTCTTCTGCCTGCCGAAGGAAAGTCCTGATGGCGTTTTGATCCCATGAAAACAAATCTCCGTCCAAGTGGGCTAGTTGATGGCGGTCGACCATGTCGAGGAAGAAGTTTTTCTGCTTGATTTTGAACGAATCCTCTTCAAGGAAGGAGTAGCCCCACGAGTCTTCTGTCATTTGGTCAACGACATTCAAAGAATCCCAAGCCGGCCAATCCTCTCTGCTTAGCCTGACAAACCCATTCTTCACTCTCTTCAAGAGCGTCTGCATGCCGGCCCGCAATTGATCCAGGTGGAGGGTTTCCGTCCCAATGGTGATGGAGGCATAGTTCGGATCCACGTACACATTCGGCTCGTGAGCCTCGCAATGCGCCAAGGAAGATGCTGCCTGTTGAAGCTCGAACAGCATGTTGAAAGTCGTGGGGGAACCCAGAGATAGCACGACGTCGTGAAATCTAGCTGTACGGCTTTAAACAGGTTTGTAAACGAAGTGACACCCTGGCATAAATCTCCATTTTGCTTACTCGATATCGGACTCTCCTTCCTTATCTTTCGACTCGTAGAAGCAGGCCCTGTATAGCGTCGTGATGTAGCAAAAATACTTGAGCCTTGCCAGCTCAGGCGTGAGGTCAGAGGCGTCCATGAACTTGCCATCGGGGCGCAGCGCCTTCAGCCACAAGTACCTCTGCAAAGGATTGCCCCAGGGTTCGTCGGCTTGGCTTTCGTCGTAGGAAATCAGGGACCAACAAAACCGGTGATATGCGAAGACGTCGTTTACCAAGAGGCCGGCAGGCGAAAGACCGAGGTCTTGAAGGGCATCGATCAGAGTTTGAAGGCGCGCTGATTGGACGGTCGAAAAATTGAAAGAAAGGCCAAGCTCATGGCCCAGCTGTATCCTAATCATCGCCCTAACCATCTGCAAGTATGATGCGTCGTAGTTCTCGTTTGAACTGGAAACAAAGTTGAAGGGTTTTGCGCTGGGAAAGGAACGTAAGAAACCGCCCCAAGAAAATGTTAAAAAGGCGCTTACTCGATAGGCACTGGCTTCCCGTGCAAGAGAACCTTGCGAACCGTCGGCGATTGGGGGTGGTTGTCCAGACGATGCCTCAGCTTTTCATGAAGGTGTTTCTGTGCTTGTTCCAGCCGCACGAAAATTCCCCCGTGTTCTAGAGCAGTGTGCTTGGCTTTGAGCAGTTGGGCAAGCTTTCGCTGGTCCGCGGACGTCCGGATTTCTTCGAAAAATGTATCCCACCCCGTGATCTTGAGAAGGGGAGGGCGATCGCGGTCTCCATTCTGAGGTATCACAAGCGGAGCCTCTATCCCGGGCAAGAAATGGGATTTAAGGTAGGATCGCATGTCGAGGTCGGAAGATGGGGTGAGAGAGGCGTCTACTTCGAAGAAAACTCGGTGGGTGGTTGCGAACAGGGCCTGGACGGTAGCGGTGCGATACCTAACATCCGTCAATATCTGCAGTCGATGTTCAACCCTGCCGTGCTTCGCCAATACGTTAAGGTCCCTGACGCTGTACATGCATTGGGGCGTCGCAGTGCATGAATGCCCTTCGAAGACCGGGATTCCTTGAACGGGGGGGCCCCCTGGAAGGGGAATGGGAACCTCCGCCGCGAGGCTGTACACGCCACGGGCTGCCGAAAGCTGGCATATGTCCGCCTGCTCCTGGCTGTTCATGCGCCGCATATGTCGTTCTCGAAGGTGCCCGGCCACGGTTTTGAGCGTCAGAACAATTTTGCACTCCCGGCAAAGGAAAACGCGGAGCCCGGTGTGAAGCCAAATGCCGAGGGCATCCAGAAGAGAACCCCCCTCTAAGTAGTTCTTTCCCGGAACCAGCCTCACTCTGTCAGCGACGGCTGATTTCTGGTTATTTTCTGCTGAAAGCAGAGCGACATCAGCGATCGTAGTTCCGAACTTTGAACTCTGAGAGAGTCTACCTGGCATATTTTCACCTTCTCCGACGGAACCATCCATCCATGCTTCGGCCGTTGAACCTGCAGCGTCTTTTGGGGGTTCTGTGAGGCTTGAAAGGTCGTAAGAAATGCCGTATTCGAACGCACCGGCGGAGGCATTGGCCATTCTATGGGGATGCCTGAGCTTCTCATTCTGAGCTGCAGTTGGGATTGCTATTAAGTGGATTACAGGTCACAGAGTGGATACAGAGGGAGCACGGAGGACATACCAGGAGAAGTCTCGCCATGTGCTGCAGCGTTTTCGCCACCCACGGCATCTGTGATTTCCGTACACACAGAACCGTCTGCAGAGGCATACCTTGTTCGACGAAACTCGGCTGCAGCATGAAGAAGGTACTTACTTCCGTTCACAGAGGAAACGACTGCTTTCTTGTTGATCAAAGCAACGGCTCCTAAGAACGCGAGGTGAGAAGCGCGAGTGAACTTGGCTTAACGAAACTGACCGCCGCTGCCCTCCCCATCCCAGGGGGCTTTGCTCACGCTATGGAGCGTTTCCAAGTGCGCGTTGATGCGGTCTCTGCGGGAGAACTGCTTTCCACAGCCGTTGAATGGACAGACATAAAGCCCATCCTGGACCCCTACAACATACTGCAGGCCCCCAGATTCAAACGGAAGGGGCTTGGAGTGTTTCTGATGACGATGCTTGCGCCTGGCATCAACTGACGACAGCTCGATGCCGCAAGATTCGCAAGTAAAGTTAGAAGACATGGCGGATGGGAAGGAAGTTCGATGCCCAGATTGAAGACGCAAAGCAAATTTACGGGTTTGTTTCAAGCTCTGAGAGGTCGACCTTTATACGTTCCTTGCATACCCTAGAATTTTTTTGTCGAGGAACAGTTGCAAATTGAAACGGTCTAGACATTCGCACTGAAGAACAAAGAGACCACACGCGAAGTCGCCGTCACCCTCCAATGGCCTTGCCCGAGGTTTTTCAGACCTGTCTGGACCTCTCGGACGATGGCTGGACTCTCAGGCTCGTCATCTTTTGCGGGCGCCTTGTCAGGGAGGCTGTTTGTCGAGGAGGGACGTAAGAGGCTGCTCTTTGTGTCCGTCAAAACAAGGTTTCGGGTTCGGCACAACGCAACTCTAAGAATGCGGGGAGCTGCTTGGACAAACGTTGTCGGACATTCCTCCTTTCTCGAACGCTTCAAAATCATGCAAGGATAGCCGTGGAGCACATGTCGCATAATAATCTCTTAAACAGCTTCTCTTAAACAGCTCCGGGTGGCGTTCAAACATCCCTGCCAATCACCGCATTGATTGCCTAAAATGCGGAACGCAGGGCCTCCATAAATGACCTCCAATTACATAACTTCGCTCAGCATGAATTCATGATTTAGGGATACTTGGGAAAGGCTCCGATTGATAGAAAGCGAACGGGCGGAGCCATACCCCCAGGACAAGTTCGTATTACGGAACCTGTGCAAACCTAATCTGCATCTGTGCCCTGAGGCTCGGTGAAAACTCTACCTATGACCCGGTTCCTTCCTAAATGCGACAGGGTTAAAGGCTTGCTGTGCATCACGAATAGCGCCCATTACCGGCCATTGGGTCTTCAGCGCCAATGGCGACCAGGATTAAGGGGACGTTTTCAAGGAATGCAATCCACGAGGCAGTCGGTAACGGGTATCCATTCTCCTGACCTGCTTTTTTGACAGGGGGGCGGGCGAAGAAGTTTACTGTAAATGTCTGGGTTCGCTAAGGCAAGCTATCTGAATAACCCTCAAGGGTCAAAGTACGCAACGTCTGCTTATGGAGATTTTGAAAGAACCGGATGCACACCGGGACCAATGGCGGAGACCTTGGTTGCATTCGCTCAACCTGCATTGATCGGTCCGATGGTTCTTTTGCTGAGCTAACCGCTTCCAGGGTCTTGCATACAAACGTGTTGGTTGCGACGGCGATTATTTAGCTCGCTTGATAACCCTTCGGCGCACTGGAATAGATTTTTCACCTCCATAGCGCTCGGGGACAAATCGATCTGGCAGCCGCCTACGTAGAAAAGGTGGGGTCATGGGCGATCGTGGGTGAAGGCCTTGGATACGCAGCTAGGTCAGTGGGCCGCGCGTTGCAACAGGGAAGGTGATACAGACGTAAGCTCGTCAAACACTGCGCCTCAGATTTTCTGCCAGCCCAAGGTTGCCTAACGTTGTGCTCCTGTAACCTACAAACAAGACAGCTGCGGCATGCGTGGCCTCGACGTGGCTGGGGTGTATACGCCCGTGAGAAAATATGATATGCCCCATCGGTGCTATACCCCATCCAACCCGTCCCAACCCACTGCCACAGGAACTACCTTCGGACTCATCGGACTCAGCACGGAAACTGCCTTTGGGTTCATCTGGCTTACTGTAGAAGCCCTGGGGCCATTGCCCCGATCTCCATTCTCTGGACACATTCATTCCTGTTTATTTACCATTACATCTCCATCACTATGGCGCCTGTTACCTGCTCATTAAACTTGACAGTCTTATAATCGGATTTGGCCATTCAAGAGCAGTGGACATGCGCTCAGAATAGCTAGGAATAACAGCGTCATCTCACAAGTTTTCTAACTTATCACATCACACATCAGCCACCTCCACCACTTTTGGGCAGTAGCTGACTTGCCTAATCTTTAGGCTACAACCACCCTTGGCTTGGCTGGGGAAATCGAGAAAATGGGTTTAAGGGCATACGCCCGATGACCAGCAACACGATAGCTAGGCCAGAAGGCTTCGCAAAATCGCTATGCCGGCGTCGCTTCCAAGGCGTACGCCTTGAAGTCGACAAACCAACGTTTAGCGTACGATGAAACGCAAGCGTGCGCCTGCGGTGTCCCCAAAGAGGTGGCAAACGATGCCAGCGGCGTGCCAGGGTCGGCCCTTCCGACACATTGCTTGTCCATCTCCAGCCATGATCAGCGAGGCGCCCGCTAGGCCTGACGGCTTCGCGAGATCGCCATGCTGACGCCGTTTACAAGGCGTACACCTTGAAATCGACAAACAAACGTTTGGCGTACGCCAACGTCTGATGAAACCCAAGCATACGCCCATGGCTTCCACAAAGAGACAGCGAACAATGCGAGCAGCGTGCCAGGGTCGGCCCTTCCGATGCACCGCTCATCCATCTCCGTTTGTGATCATCAGCGTGATTTCGCTAGACCTGACGGTTTCGCAAGTTCACGATGCTGAACTCGACCCCGAGGCATACGCCCTGGAGTCGATAGGCAGATATACTAGGCCTGACGGCTTCATAAATCCACTTGGCATACGCCGGTGCAGATAGCGAGAATGCTCAGCCTGACGGCTTCGCGAGATCGCCATGCTGACACCGTTTCCAAGGCGTACGCCCTGAAATCGACAAACAAACGTTCGGCATACGCCGACGTCTGATGAAACCCAAGCGTACGCCCGTGGCCTCCGCAAAGAGACGGCGAACGATGCGAGCGGCGTGCCAGGGTCGGCCCTTCCGATGCATCACTCATCCATCTCCGTTTGTGATCATCAGCGTGATTTCGCTAGACCTGACGGTTTCGCAAGCTCACGATGCTGAACTCGACCCCGAGGCATACGCCCTGGAGTCGATAGGCAGATATACTAGGCCTGACGGCTTCATAAATCCGCTTGGGCACTGGCATACGCCAGTGCAGATGGCGAGAATGCTCAGCCTGACGGCTTCGCGAGATCGCCATGCTGACGCCGTTTCCAAGGCGTACGCCTTGAAATCGACAAACAAACGTTTGGCATACGCCAACGTCTGATGAAACCCAAGCATACGCCCGTGGCCTCCCCAAAGAGACGGCGAACGATGCGAGCGGCGTGCCAGGGTCGGCCCTTCCGATGCACCGCCTGTCTATCTCTGTCTGTGATCATCAGCGTGATTTCACTAGACCTGACGGTTTCGCAAGTTCACGATGCTGAACTCGACCCCGAGGTATACGCCCTGGAGTCGATAAGCAGATTTACTAGGCCTGACGGCTTCATAAATCCGCTTGGGCACTGGCATACGCCGGTGCAGATGGCGAAAATGCTCAGCCTGACGGCTTTGCACATTCGCGATGAATCGATAACTGCATCCGGCATACGCCGGATGTAGCTAGGGATCCACTAACGCACCCAAGTGCTAGGCCTGCCGGCTTCACACAAGAGTTAAAGAAGAAGAAGATCTCGCGTGCTGATATTTCAACTGCGTACAAACAACAGCAAATACATTATATAATAGATTCCCACTCAGATACCAACAACTGCGTAAGCGTGAATTGTCATCAACGTGACATGTCCAACATCACATGATGTGACACGAGTGTGGCGCAGACGCTGTACTTTAGAATCGTCGAGATTGGTCGACTGATCCGACCAATCGACCAATTTGTCACACTCGGCTTCGGCCGAGTGCCGACAGCGTCGTCCGACTCGACCGAAGCGAGCAAAGGGCGGGGCAGCGCCTCTGTCATGTGGCAAACAGGGGCTGTATTACTTATGGCTACCTAAAGCTCAAAGCTGGTACTCGCGAGCCGCTCGGCGAGGGACTCAGACGGGCGGGCCGCCGCGGGCCAAAATTTTCCCCCAAGGTCGAAAATCATTGTGACGCCACAGACCCCGATCGAAAATTCACGCAGGTTACCTGCGATACAATGAACCAGAATGAAGATGCATTTTGATTGTTAATGCCTCCACGCAAATATAACGCGCCCCAGGAGGAGAGCAGATCGTGAAACAAGATGGTTCGAAATTGCTGCAAAAGGGAGCGACGGGGCGTTGAATGGCAAAGGATTGCCAATAGGACGTTCGGCGTTAACACGCGAGGTCAAACTTTCAACACACACGGATACATTAGAAAACTGTGGCGGCGATGAGGAGCAAAGCTGCCATTGTCAGACATCACAAATGCATAAGAATTGCGGTATTCGAGAGAAGCACGTAGGGCTACAACATACCCACGTCCTTAAGGGATTGCAAGCGGCCTTCGCGAGCTTCCGGCGATTCCTCTCCGCCGGGCTCGCCAGTCGAGCGCAATCCATTGCATCTTTCGGCATCCTCAGTCCCGTTGTCCTTCTCACATGCCCCTTCTGCCAGAGGTGCTCGCATGACATCGTCCACGGAGTGAGCATTGGGCGCCACTGAATGCGCCGGCATCTTGCCTTGCGCCTTTGCCAAGGAATCAAAGGCCTCATCGACCGTCATGAGGCTTGTGCCATCAGGATCCCGGATCACCTTGTCGAGGAAAGTTCCCCACGCAGAGGCGTCATAGGCGTTTCCTACCGCTAGCTGCAAATCATCATGGGCCTGCTGCACGGATAGCTTGTCCTCGATAAAGAGGTCTATGATCTTCCTCGTCTTGGCGCTGTCCACCACCCCGCCGTGAGATGCTCGGTTTGAAGGTGCAGACGAGAGTGCAATTTCACCTGCGGTGGGGGACGGCTCACGAGATGATGGCGTGGGAAATACCTGGGGGGATGTCCGACCAGACGGCGGGGCGGGAATTGCGGGAGGGGATGGCTCACGACGTGGTGAGGAATGGGTTGGGGGAGCGGACGTCTCACTAGAGGGCGAGGGGGTGGCCGTGGGAGGGGTATCTTGAGGGCCCGAGTTGCGTCGCGTCGCGTTTTGATCCGGGGACGGGAGGACGGGATAACTACGCGGAATGCATTAAATAGCTCAAAAATTAGGATCGGGGAATACGTACCGGACTTTGCGCGTATAGTCCTCGTTGTAAAACTCTGCGCCGGCGTCGAGGATGGGAAAGCGCACGCCATCGCCCGTGTGCGGGGTCAGACGATAGGAGTTCAAGTCCTTGTCCTTCCAGACCTTCATCGCATACGGCAGCTTGTCCTCGAAGAACTTGTGGTAATCGAAATGCCGTATTTTTCCAAGCACCCAGGAGCCATCGTTAGGCGGCGGTTTCATTTCATCCGGAACCTCGTATTCTACGACTGCGTTAGTGCGGGGAGTTTATTTTGCTGAGCTACTCACCAAAATATGTCCTGTGCGAGCGTTTCAGTGGGTCGAAAGCGAGTTTGGCGGCAATTTCTTTTGGGACCTGCTCTCTTCTGGTCCAATATAAGTCGCACCGGTCCCTGATGATATGCTCGTTGAAAATCCGCAAGTGAATCGGTGACCGGTGCAAAACAGTGAAGTTTTGTAGCAGATCGGCAACGACATGTCCTCTGCTGACCAGACACTGCATGAACCTGGCGCCGCAGTTTAACTCGTGTCTGCGGCGTAAGGGAGCCTTGGGGTGGCTGGGCTCCTTGACGTTTAGAGCCGCCCACTCCTGCCACTCGTGGAGCCAGTACACCGTCAGGTAGCAAAGCTCTACCCAAGGCACCTTGTACTTGGCTGGGAGGGGAAGGAAACAGTGGGGTCGTCCCTCCGAATCCAACACCGGAACGCGCCATCTGGCTCCGACACGGTAGGCCTCGGGGTCCTGCTCGGGGAGGCCGTACCAGGGAAGCCCATCCTTGATCGCTATCCATTCGTCTTGAGTTGGACATAGGGTCGAGGACGGAATTTGAAACGCTTTGATCTCCTGGAACCGGGAAGTTGCTTTGAAAACTTTCAACTGACCGGCAGTAGGCATTGCGGTAGTGGATGGTGAGGTTAGGTAAAAAGCACAAAGACCAGGTTGCCGAGGGTTATGGTGTTTGGACAACGTGTTTGGTCTGATGTAGATACGCGACGCATAGGCCTAGCACCGCATTCGTCACCTTCTCTTACCTGCAATGGACGCCAGAGCGAAGCCTACCATCAAAATACCTCTGCTGAAAAACAGGCATACCGTAGACAGCCTCCAAACTCCGGAGGATGGCAAGACGAGGGGTAAGTGACATACGGCCAGTCATCTAAATTCCGGGTCCAACCTCAGCGAGCGTTAGTCACCAAGGCAGTCAAGGTCACACAGGAGAAATCTGCAGGGGGACCTGCAGAGGTTACCAAAAGCCATTGCAGCTTTTGCGGCGACTGGTCGCTATTGGCAATGTGCGTTTGTGCGGACTGCGGAGCAACGATGTGCCGACAAGTGGTGAGGGATCAGTCGGGTTGCATTCAGTTGGGCACCGCGGACGGCATGAACCCGTTCTATTGCCTGATATGCAACCCGAAACACAACCAAGGCCTGCCGGTAAGAGTTCGTCGTTTCGATCAACGGGCTTATTCCTCAGACAAAAAAAAGTACGTGCCCGTGTCATTTGGCAACCGCACGTTTGCCAAAATCACCTGGCCCATGGGCCTGGTCCTCCTCACTCTGAAAGGAGACTCAGACCACTACCTCGCCAACGCAACCTTGCTCAGCATGGAGAACGAGTATCGAACGCAACCGCAGAACGTAAGCAAAACCGTTTCATTCCTTCATACAGGAAATAACCTTTTAATGCAGCTGAAGTCTCTCGACTTGAAGCTGGCGTCGAAAAACATAAGTTCTACCATCGCTCATGTGAGCAATCTACGGAAGTTTCTTCTGAGCTCCGTGGAAATCGGCAACCCGGCCAACGTATTCCTCGTCCTAGACACACATTCCGACGCATACACGGGGAATCTTCAATACGACACAGACGCGAAGGGGCGCTCGCTCGCAGTTAAGCCGAGGACTATCATCGAGACCTTCTGCGGCAGCCCGATCTTCGAAAGTTTGAACGCCATCGCACATGCGGCTCGCTCGCCAAGCACCCCGCTGGGCGAGTCGAAATGGTTCAGGTCCGACCCGTTTCACAGAGGTGGATGGCGTGGTCTTTTGATAGCGACCTGCGGGCCTACGATGCGGAACGAACATTCGTTCGCTGGGTTGAGAGACATGGTTCTCAGGTGAGTTTGGGTATTCACTTTGCATTTCGACCTCATTGACTTTGGCTACAGTGACGAATTCGACGTCGTAATTGGTTTCGCTGGCAATTCCACCATCCCGGCCCACGTAGCGCTGTCGATCAAACAGCTCATCTACGGCTTGGGGATGGATAAGACCTGCGGGCTATGGGAAACCGTTGCAGCCCGCGTTGGCAACGACGTCAACCTTTTCAAATCGAACGCCATGGTGGTCATATTCCGTGAGAGAGGAGGGTTCGGTCATCCGGGAAACGTCTTCTGCAGGCAGATCGGCCTGCATCAGCCTCCGGTGCGGCCATGGGGCATCGACGGCATTCGGTGTCTTGGTACAGGCTGCAAAGGGACGCCCCACGATCTTAGAGTGCGGTCAGACAGGAAATCCAGGAAGGTATTTTTGCAGTGCGAGTCCTGCAGGTGGAGATCGGTAAACGTGTACGAAAGGGACTTGGAGGGGCATGTAAAGCGGCTCCAGAGCAGCGTCGATAACATCTGGTGGCACGAGTATCCGCCATCTCCCAGTCTTCTCAGTTTATTTAGAACGGCACCCCCTTGAACGCTGCCCTTGTTACATGCTGTTAATAATCCTTTGACAGAGCGTATCTAGATTTCAGGCCTCAAAGCGTCGTAGAGTCAGAGGAGAGTCATCCGGACTAGGAGATCGTGTGAACATCTCGGTCTTAAAAGCAACTGAATCGCCAGGGGCCGCGTTGGCAACCCCATTAACCTTTTCTCAACCGACTCCAACCCACCGTCATGAGCCACGCCGCCCAGATGAGACTGGCTGCTGCCGCCAGTGGGGTGGGAAGATCAACGACCTCCAAGACCATCCGCGATCCAGCGATGGACCCTGTGATTCAGATGGAAGTCGACCCAAAGATCCAGAGTACGCAGCTGTTTCCGCGTTTCTGCTGGGCTGGTGTTGAAAAGCTCATACAGCCGCCAACCTCCGGATCTCCGGTCCTACTCCGGTGCGGCGAACGTCCTGCCATTACTGTGGCAGGACGCGCGCAAATTTTTTCACCTGCAGTATCAAGACATGCTGCGCTAGAGTTTGCGTCCAGCCGTCTGGAGGGGGGGCCGGATGTATTGTTGATGGCACTGTGAATCAGCGTGCTCCCTTCCTCTGCCCGCAATGTGCACTAACCAAGTGCGCTTCTCCTGAGGAGCACACCAGCGCTCAAGTAAGCCCGTGCCACTTGCCTGGAGAACGTTGGTTCACAGTTTGCAGTCTGGATTCATAGGCTACGCCCCAAGGCGAGCCTCGAAACTTACATGGCCTTTGGCCGTTTTGCACGTTCGGCCCCTGGGGTTTGGGGATAAATACCTCCAACAGGCTTTAGATGTCGACCTGATGGCCGAATACAGTGACCAGCCGAACAACGTGAGTAATTCAGCTGCGCAGCATATGCGATGCGATTCTGACTGGATGCCCCTCACCCCCGAAAGCTTTGCATTGGCAAGGTTGAAACGAGAATGGGCGGCGCAAATGCGCCGGTTAGCGACGTTGAAGGAATGGTGGAGTTCGTCGGGCATTCAAATGCCATCGCGGCTCCCTCCAACGTCATGGTCGTGCTGGAGTCCCCTGCAGACATGATGACCGGCGCCCTCCAATACGGAGTAGAGAAGGGTTCTCCGGTTTACGGCAACGTTAAGGCGATCCTCAACAACTACGTTGGAGCCCGTCTCGAGCAAACGATGGCAAATGCCAGGGCGATGGCAAGCCAGCAGCCAGGTGAAAAGCTCGGTCGCTTTGACGAGTCCCCCGGTGCTCGAGGTGGATCACGAGGGCTATTCCTGGTAACAGGAGGCTCGGCTGTTAAACATCAAGCAGCGCTCAATCAGCTCAGGGAGCTGGTTTCCACGTAAGCTCCCCCATCTTTCACCACCATCCTCCGTCTGACGGTCCCGAAAACCAGCAACTACTTCGACTTCATCGTTTGCTTCCCTTCCGCAGAATCCAGCCAGCCAGACGTTAGGAGCCTCATCAGCTACGTCATTCGCGCCGTGGCGGTGGACCGAACTGATGGCTTCTGGCAAAGTCTGATTCGCGGTGCCTTATCCAACGTCGCCCTCTTTGAAACATCCCCCCTCGTCGTTTTATTCAAGGATGATCTTGACCGCTTGCTCGTGAGAAAGCTCGCAGCGCACAATCCCCCCTTCCGCGCATGGGGCGTAGAGTTCAAGGCCTGCCCGAACAACTGCCGCGCGTCGTATTCTGACGTCAGAGTTCTCACCAAACGCAACAAGGTGAGAACCCAGTGCCTCGTTTGCTTCAAGCACACGTCTTGGATCCCAGTCGACGTGCAGCTTCCAAGTCCACTCTTTCACCCTCTGGGGAGCAAGCTGTTCTGGCACATCTATCCGCCTTCCCCTGAGCTTCAAACGCTTTTCGTTTCCTGGGCGAACGGAGTGGGAGCGGATGTCGAAGAGATGGACACTGCCGAATAAGTTTCTGGGGTCTTCAACTAGCGTGCTGCGACGTCGCGCCTCCTTGCCCCACAAATACAGACATTTAGCTTCGTACTACGTTGGAACGCCTTGTACATTAGTCCCCTGCTCGGTGAATGTACGCCTGCGATATACCGTGCCGTTTGTCCAACCGGAAAATTGAGACGAGGGTTAGCGCTCAGAGATATACGGTCCGAGCCTTCCCAATCTATACGCGCGGACAAGTTTCCGGTTCAACCCAGGGTTTGTCATCGGGCTAATCGGACGGCATAAAAACGTGCCAGTTCCTACCGAGCATCCTTTCATTTCACCATACACTCGCATTCTCGTTTCATCCCAGGCGCAACCCTGTCGACCATGGCCCAAAGTGCGAGCCCCAACGCCACATTCGCCAGTTTAGAGGACGGTTGCATCAGGCTCCAGTCATTATTCGTCGAAGCGATAGAGTTGGACGTTCGCTTGGAGCGCATCCACGACCAGCTCTGGGCTGCAGTGCTTCATGTAGCAGGCCCCTCTCAGGCTGAAGAGTAAGCGTCCATTTTCGCGTCGACGTGATCGCTGGTCTCATCAAACTCAGAGCTTCGGTGGCCTCGGAGATGCCATCTCATCACCTCACCCCGCCGCCCAACCCCACCTTCATTCAAGTCTTCTTAACGCAGTTCGTCGAAAGACTTTTTGCGATCCGAGATCGGATAGGCCGCTTTCGAGCTTCGTTAGACGGGCTCCCCCTACAGCTTCTCAGCGTCTGTTTTCGTTCTGTATCCAAGCGCTGCGCAGCTGATCCCCTGAATTCTAGCACCTTGTACTGTTTCAGAACATCGCGGATGCGGCACACGCACAGCTATGTCTGATCCAGAGAAAATTCAAGGCGTGGTTGAGCGAATTCGAGATTATGCTCTGCCTTCCCCAGTTCGGCAACGCTTTCTTTTTTCTTTCGAACTCCTGGACTTGCATGCAGTAGTTTGTTCATGTGACGCTGCAACAGCAACTTGATTCCGCGAATTACTCAGTCCCATTGCGAGATTTTTGTCGTTTGTCTGCGCGATCTTTGCATGTGCGGCGCAGTTGATGCACGCTCGGTAGCCTTTGCAAGTAATGACAGCCGAGATGCCGTCGTACGAATGGGTACTGTGGATGTGCGGTGTATGACTCTGGCAGCCTGCGGTAATGAACGACTGCCACTATTATAGGAGGGGGGGAAATATGTCTAAAGGTCTCGTAAACTATGGACGTCAAATCCGGCCCGAATCCTTGAGCTCTTGGAGGCGCTTGCGACGTGACTCCTCCAAGTCAACTTCATCGCATGGTCGACTCCCTGACCCCTCGCCGACCTCCTGAGTCGGCCCGTCCTGACTGTCAGCAGATCTCTCTTGGCTACTTCCGTCTGCGGTTGCAAAGGCTGCCGACGATCCCGGGCTGAGGTCAAGGTGGGGCGGTTCAAAAAACTCGAAAAACTGCTCTACTGTCATGTCGCTCTGACCGTCTGGACCTCGAACAAGATATTTTAGGGCTGTGGCCCATGCCTCCCGGTGGTAGCGGGCTCCTAGTGTGCCTTCCAAGTCGGCGTGACAGGCTTCGGCATTCTGGTGCCGCCCATATTGAGCCAGAGTATATCGCGTGTTTGCACTATCCACGAGCAGCTTACCCACCCTAGAGCTTTCGGGCTCTGCATCGTCAGCTGGCGGAGGGATGTCGGAGGGGTTTGCCCGCTGGCTACCCTCGGGTTCGGGCGACAAGGAGGGGGACGGATTCCCGGCTAACCCGCTGGGAGGGTTGGCCTCTGCTGCCTGTGGAATCGGGCTACGAAAACGCAGGTCAGGTCGGGATTTCACACGCCGAGAGAAAGGCTCACGGGTTTGCTCCTGCAGGTCGCAGGACATCCGGTGGAATCGGGCTATGAAAACGCAGGTAAACTGACCGGTTCAACAAACATCGGGGGAGAGGCCCACCCGTTTGCTCGCCCGCGCAAATCCGCCGTCAGAAAGTTGGCATGGGTGTCGAGAATGGCATGCTGGGGAGAGTCGGGGATGTATGGCTGAAGACGTTGCGGGCGGGTGGAGTCGTCTTGCAGATAAGACACGGCGTCAGGAAGTTTGCGCTCGAAGTAGGCTTGGTAGTCAAAGTGGGATATTTCCCCCGAAAGCCAAGCCGTGTCTGCTTTCGGCCTCTTCATTTCTTCATATGTTTTAACCTCTGCTGGGGGTCAGCTGTGTTATGCACTGGCGGTTTGACTTACCAAAATACTGCCTGTACTCTGATTTGACCGGGTCCATCCACAACCAATGCTTCTCATCGTTGGAAAGGCCAGCAGCCTCCCTCCAATATAGATCGCACCTGTCTCTAACGATGTGCTCGCTGAAGAGGCGAAGGTACGGGGTTTGGGAAGCAAGGAATCTTCCATGGAGCAGCTCGCAGACGATGTGTCCCCTGCTGACGATGTACTGCAGGAAGCGCGTGCCACTGTTTTTCTCGCAGAGCTCCAAGTGTATTTTGTCGGGGTGATCGGGATTGTCGCGAAGAAATGCCAGCCAGGCTTTCCACTCAGTCATCCAGTAGACGACCATGTAGCAAAGGTCCAGCCAGGCATCCCTGTACCTAGCAGGAAGCGGGACATAGCCTCTGGTGTTGCTGTTGTTGTCTATGGCGGGAATACGATACAGGGGTCTGCGCCCGCTGTGACGCGGGGCGATTTCGGGGAGTTCATAGCGCATCAGACTGCCCTCCAACAGGTGCCATTCATCCTCGGTGAGGCACTTGGTGTTGGATGGGAGCATGAACTTGCGCATTTCCGTATACTTGGAGCGAGATTCCATTGCGACGTAGCGAATGCGATTGAAGGGCTGTCTGATCGCCCAAAGTCGACATCGCACGATCTATGGACCTGCCTCGAAGAGTGCACGTGGTGTGAACCGTCGACTCTAATTTTAGTACCAACGCAGGAAGAAGGGAGTGGTATACCTGCGTCAGAGAATAGTACGGACATCTTGGCGAAGGCTTTCTTTTCGCTGCATGCATGCGTAGTTCACAGGATTTCTTTGGCACGCGTCGATGACGGTGAGGGCCAAAAAATGTGGCTTTCCTGAGTCCATGTAACTCCCACATCCGTGAATAACGTAGACTGGCTTTGGGAACATGTACTAAACATGATAAGAAATGTGAGGAAACATAACCCGACCCTTCTTCCACCTCTCTTTGCGATCTGTTTCCCTCGCTCTACGCTGCCCGTCATCGCTTCCAGTTGCTGCGGTCACCTCGACGTTGGTCCGCATGTCGTTCTCGACGAAGGAGAAGAGCGAACCCGGGGCGTACTGCGTGAAGGAAAACCGCGTCTCTCCCTCCTGCACTCTCAAGTTGCTGTGCGTAACTATCGCGGAGGGGATGAGCACGGTCGACCCTGGAGGAAACCGCACGACGACCATGAGCTCCTTGAAGACCATATGGCCGCCCAAGACTGGATCGAAGTTTCCAAGAGCCGTGATGGCACACACACCGAAGGAAAGATTTGCAGAATCACGGTGGGGGATGCAGACGGTCTGCGGGCCCAGGTTGAATGCAGCCGCTGGCATGATCGACGATGTGAAGGGGCGGGAGAGGGAGGGATATCGCCGATATACCTTCGTCATGTTGTCCCTGTAATAGTCGTGGATGCGAGGAAAATAGCTGCGAAAGGTTTCTAACGTTTCCATCAAATGAGCAAGCACATGACGTCTAAGAAGAACGGACAGACGGACGGTCTTGAAAACCTGCCAGTCGGGCCATCCAAGGGCTTTCGCACAGCTCCGTGACGGCTTTGGTGTATGGGCGTGGAACGTTCCTCTGTATCGGCAGCTGAAACAAACCGTCCATGAACTGGCTGGCCATTTGAGGGCTATCGGACGTGCACAAACCTTTGATCCCCCGCCGAAGGTTATCCCGGCGTTGACGGTGTGAAAATTTCCTCGAGTTGAGCGCCTTTTTGAATCGTGCGTCGATTTGGCCTTCTGTGGTGGAGGAAGGTTGGCCAACTGGCGTTCAAAAGCGCTGGTCACGTTCGCGATGACGTCCTGGTAGGACCCTCTTGCCTGACCTGCGAGAACGACCACCATCTGACCAGTCTTTGCCAGCAGGGCATGGGGGGTTCTGAACGAGCGTGAATAAATGAATCATGGAGGGGGATGGTAAAGTAGACCCGCACTCTCCGTCCCACTCGATCAATCGATAGCCTGCTTGAAGCAACGCTTCTAGGCCGCCCTCCTCGAGACCGGATGGGGTGGTCAACGTTCGACTGCCCATCCATCCGCCTTCCGCAACTTTGAAGTCCTCTAGAGCAGCAGGGGTGACTGTGAACGAGGCCTGACCTGCGAGACGAACGCGCTTTGCGACGACCTCCTTGATACCACCCTCCAGCGTCTCGCCCTTTGCTTCTGCGACAAAACGTCTTTTCTTGGCGCGCCTCTGACATCGCGTTTCCTTCTGTTTCCCAGACGCGAGTTCCTGGCTTCCACTGGGCAATTCCTGGACGTCATGGCCTGCCTCCTCCTCCTGAACATCGTCATGGCCCTCAAGATCTCTGTCTAAGACCGTCTCCTCCTCCTCATCCATGTAAGCGTTCTCAAGCTCTTGTTCAAGATCATACGACGTTTGAATGGATGTCAATTCGCTGCGAGGGGTAGCCATGATGAAATCGCGAAAGGATGAGTGGAGACGAGCACGGATTGTTGGAGTGAATGTCTTCCGGGGATGAAGAAATGGCGAACGGCCTTGGAGCCGACGGCAGATGCAGGTGAGAGCGCCGGCCCTGGTCGCTTGGGAGGCAGCCCCTAGGCGGAGGTATCTCGTCTTCTAAAATTGAAACCAACGAACTCACAAACCCAGTCGCTCATTCGCAAGTTTGCCCGCTTCGCCACACTCACGCTCACCTTGCCAACGTTTGTTCAGCCGGCGGTCGTGTCTGCTGCTGCTGGAGATCGTCTCGGTCATAACTGCGACTTCCAGACAGCGGCGGAGCTAGGCATCGCCGTCGTTTCCTCAGAATTCGTCAGCCTCTTCATTCTAGGGGCCTGGTCAAATCCGTTCAAACAAAAGCGAGGTTCAGGGGCAGGTCTTCCCCAGGCAGCTAAATGGCCAGGTGACGCTCTCTCGTCTTTCCCCGCAAGAACTGCGGCATGGCATTTCACATAGGCTCCCGTACCATGTTTTGCCTTGGCTTTACGGCTCGCCAGACTGGCAAAGCATCGTGCATCGCAGACTGCGATGTCGCCTCCTCTCTGGCATGAGGGCAGGCGACCTGTCCTCACTGCTGAATCCTCTGATCGTTTGCATTTCTCTGGGGATCACGTTGCTGGCCAGTTAGATGGGACTGCAGCCAGTCCCTAGCGAGCTCCACGTACACACCGGGGTTCCGTTTCAAAACTGCCCCCCCCCGAGAGCTACCGCCATCGTCACCTCAGCCGAATTGGGCGTTCCAGAATCAGCCTGACCAGCAGCAACCGTCGGCATCGTCACAATAGGGTGTGTAGCCCACACAGTGCCCGTCAAACGCGACGCATTGGCGGACGTGTTTGTTCTGCGACGGCCAGGGCTCACAGAATGCTCAGAGCGGCATTCTTGCTGCGCGTGCTGTCGTCGACAAGGCTCACTCGAGAAGGCGGGTATTGTCGTCGCACAGGCCGTCGACGAGGCCATCGTCTGTACATATCGCTGAATTCCATCACGTAGACAGTTTCCGTTTTCTAAAAAGTCGGGTTTGGAGCTCAAAAGTCCATCACTCCACACCGTAAGCGCCAGGGACCGAAGCAAAGAACCGGTGGCCGCTGGCTTCACGTCGGTGTGCATCAGTCCAAGCCGCATAGCACCAACAGGCGAGCACAGCGACCGACGGGCGTGCACGCTGACGTCGTCGTTGAGAAGAGTGATCGACGGCGACGGCAGGGAGGACTCAGAGGATCCTTCTTGTGGAAGAGCGCAGGCCATCCAGCCACTGAGAACGTTGTTCAGCCACGACAGGCTGTGGAGCATTGAGAACCGCTCATCAACATTCTCAGATACGGGCATCAGCTACATCGTCGGACTTTTCAAGCGAACGTAAACACTCTAATGCTAAACGCTACGGGAAGGCATCGCGAGGGGGGGTGACGTGATGAGGCGGCGAAACGAGGAGAAGGGTGACGAGACAGGGACAGAAGAGGGAATGTGACATGAGGGGACGGGGGGACGTGCCGTGAGGGGACGAGGGGACGGAGGGAATATGCCGTGAGGGGACGGGGGGACGTGACGTGAGGGGACGGGGGGACGGGGGAATATGCCGCGAGGGGACGGGGGGATGTGACGTGAGGGGACGGGGGGACGGGGGGATGTGACGTGAGGGGACGGGCAAAAAAAGGCAACGAGGAAGACAGGGACGGGAGGGAAGCAGGGACGGAACAGGGATGGAGGGCCAAGAAAGGAAAGAAAGGGCGCGGGCCGGTTGCACGGGAGAGGGACGTGCAGGGACGCACAGGGACGTGCAGGGACAGGCGGGGACGCGGGGACGCGGGGACGGGGACGGGTTCTGGGGGCAGAAACGGGAACACATAGAGATAGCCCGAGGTACCGCCCCATCGTCGAAAGACTTTGCGGGTTCCAGTCTCAGCTGGGGGTAATAATCCGAGGGATTCGTAGCAATACGGAATGGGTTACCGGCAGCCAAGTCCTAGGGGGCCCCTTAGCAAAGGGTCTTAATCAGCGTATTTGGCGCTACCCTTGGATGCAGTTCAACGACTAGACGTCGGTCGGCGGCGAGGCAGGCTATGCCGTAAGTCCCTCCGCTTAAGATATAGTCTATATAGCCGCGAAAGTGGCGGGTTTACGCTAAACTGGGTGGTTTATGAGTGCCACGGGATACCATGTGCCGTTACTGCGGTCCCCAACCCAGCCTGAACGTTTACCTCCGTATAGAGTCGTACGTCAGGTCCTTATGGACGTAAGCTGGCCTCCGGGTCGGTCCTGAACAACGTATGCCGTGAAAGGAGATCGGTCCGGGCGTTGTCCCGCCTATCCTAGTAGCGAACCGTAGGCGGATCGCCAGTGACGGTTATACGCAGAGTCGGGTGCATTTCCCCACAACCCTACCGTTTCGGGTGGCCCTTAGTAAAGGTCTCAAAGAGTATTAGCTCGCCTAGGGTGGCCCTTGGTAAAGGTCTTAAAGAGTATTAGCTCGCCTTGGTAGGGCAAAAGCACCTACGCTTGCTTTCCAACCACTCACCACCAGTTTCATATACTCCTGCACTTTGTGTGGGAAATCTCCTAACCGTCTTACAACTACCTTCGCCATGTCTTCCATCAACAACTCGTTCGTCCGGGCGTTGTCCCCTCTCCTCCAAGCCGACGCCGTCGTCGCACCTGCCTTTACCGAATCAATGGATATCGATAAGCCCGGGTACGTCGCTACTTCTGCTGCTCTTAGCCGTCACGCTGCGTTGCAAGCTGCAAACAGCGTTGACGAGGTCGTCGGCATGGTCCCAGCGGACTTCCGCGACTGTCTCAGGGATCTCCTTCGGGAGGTTGGGGCAACGGCTACCAAGCTGTGCCACACCCAGTCCACCCTAAACAAGTGGACCGCCATGTCTGTGGCGGGGACATTCCCTTCCTTCATCTCGGTGAAGGCCCCTGAAGTCCAGTACACGCAGGGGTTTAAGGAATCGGCGGAGGGCAGAGCGCACATCGCAAAGCTCAATGAAGCCAGAACCACCTTCCTCAAGGGTGAGTTCTTGTCAATCATCCGCGCCAAAACGGATGAAGTGGCATTCCTTAAGAAGGCACTCGAGCCGGCCACGCTCCTGGATCTTTTCAAGCCCGTCATCCTTGAACGGGCTGGCCACCTTATCGCGAACCGCAAGGTGCCGCGCATCGTCGATGACGGTAAGGGTGGGATCTCGGTCGCGGACTGGGTCGAGGACGAGTCGATCAGGGCCGTCTCTAAGACGGTCATGTCCGACTGCGTTGTCTATGCGTACCGGGTCCGCTCCATCGTGGATCAGGTCCAGGCTGCCGCCGAGCGGAAGGAGCAGTCGAAGAAACGTGTAGCCGCCGCCGCTGACGTGAGCATGAAGGACGGAACTGGAACGTCTTCTGGAGGGTTGGACAAAGACCTCCAGAGCCTTGTCAAAGCTCTCGTTCAGAAAGAAGTCAAAGGTTCTGGCG
>JBBPJZ010000197.1:0-29844 GCA_038089015.1 Chalciporus aff. trinitensis
AATCCACTCACGAAATCATCGCATCTTTTCCCATTCTTTACTTTTCGTTGTCCTCTATACCCATTCGCGTAACCGCATAACAGTATCAACATGCTCTGCGATCTCACTAATGTATGCTCATGGGGCTTGGAAGGTGTCTCTTGGGAAATCTACCTATGATTTTTCTAGTCCCGCTGCAGACATATTCTTCATGAGTGAGGTTTGTCCAACGGGGCACAGGGGGCTAGCTAGGGGCAAGTCCTTCCATCTACCAATCCGGAAGCAGTTAGCCGGAAGTTGGCAACGTTATGCAACACGTTACCTCGCGTTACGCGTCGTCATTGTCACGGTCCAAGACGCGACTCGCGTGTTTCTTGCCAGAACTTCAATAAATTGTGATAGAAGAAGCTTCACTTTACTTTCGATGGTGTGACGATAATCCACCTAATTCAACTGCTCTCAGATGAGGATCCCCCATGAACATTTGTAGTACTTCAACTTCCTGGCTACAAATTATTGGATCCAGCGGAAGAAGGATCCTGGATGACAACAACCTAATGACCTCAGCAAGACTTTCCAACCTATGCCATACCCAGGCTTCACCGCTCACATTCGCACCTGCTGAGGTTCTGCCACTACAATAAATCGAATCTCGTTTCTTCTCAAACTTCCGTGCTCCGTCCCCGCCGGGTCAGGAGAATCATCACCCCGACCATGATGTAAGAAGGACGTGGAACTGTTCGTGTGTTCTTCATTTCGTCAACTCGCAATCTTTTCCTTTGTCGACAATTAGCCCAACCCAAGGATATCGTCAATCCTACTCACCCTCTACGTCGCGGCACAGAGCTAGAGGAATGTCGCATCTAGCGAATGCAAGACTGCAGCTTCTTGGCTTGGAGTCCCCGCACGTACATCTCCTTGAGGCGTCGTAACTATGAATTTGGTTGCAGGTCGAGGATGAAGAGTATCCGAACCAACTTTACTGGTGAAAAGATGACATTTGATACGCGTTAGCCTTTTGTTTTTCGCGGAGACAACGCTGACATCAGAAATACAGCCTTTCAGGCAATTTGCCTGGGCCTCATGACCTCTGGACCCAGATTGGACGCTATATGTTATGAAATGAACCGGCCGCACTACCACAATCCAATAGCGCCTCATACATACGTCCGAAAAGTGTTACCCTCTGCTTCCAGCTGTCTTTTCAGGTCGTACTTTCGTTGGCCCTTGCTGTCACATTTCCTCGTTATAGGTGATAGATCTTTGCAGCATGATGGAATGAAGAATCAATGTTAGTTTCTCCCATTCAAGTGAGCACTGCGGCTTTGACACTCACCGACCATTACATTTCCAGGCTACGCAATGCAGGGCAATGGACAGGCTACCACTGGCATTGACATATCAATGGAAAGGTCATTTATCTGACCGGCCGTATTTCTCCTATCTGAATTGGTTCTGACTACAGGTGGGTTTTCGTGCCAATATCAATGTTCATTGGATGATTATCGCCTTGGGGGTAGGCTACACGTTAAGCTCGCGTGGCCGTTTGGCGCTGGACGATATTTGTGATGCAACGCTGATGATGAAGCCCTATCTCCAACTCGTAGAGGTTTAGCACCCTGGGGTATTGTCAGCCGGGGGTCTCTGTCCCCGAGCTGCGGCCCAAAGTCAAATGACAGTATCACTCACATCGTTCGTTGTGAATTCTCCCCAGGATTCCCAACAGGCGGAACTACGAGTCGTCTAATGCAGGGTACTGGCCGCTAGACCTACACGGCCAGTTCTGAGGGTGGAAAGGTTGGCATCGAAGCCAATGATCGGATGGTACTCGTTCGATGACGTCTGTGAATAGACTCACCCCAAGACAATCCGAGGCCCTTATTTCCGAGTCCTCTCCAAATCGCCCCCAGGTACGGCCCAACTGTTGGACATGGTTAGGCTTGAAGCAAATTGTTAGGCGCCCTCCGTCTGAGTACGCTCCATTTTGGTCAACAAACAAAAATGGTTAGATTGTGGTGTTCAATTCACCCTGCGTTAGGAGGGGCATGGTTCGGAGAGCCTCCACAACGTGATCAAGGGCCCAAGGTGCCAGTAGGTTGAGATTCCGCTCTCAGCTTACAGCCCGATGCTGATATATCGCTCCCGCTGAGAATTTTCTATGCCCGCACATTCAGCTAACATAATACGTCCTCTCTCGAAACGTCCATGGATTTTTTTTTCACTGCCACTCAAGACACGCTTTTGGAAGGACCACTCCCGACGACCCCAAAATATCCGCCATTTTCTATGGTTTCGTGCCATCATTCGAGCACTCCTCTCCAGCAACGTGTTGTCTCATGTACAAGGGTACCAATGTACCACGTCGGATGGTCCCAAAGAGCTGGTAAATACGCCAGCGGGCGCAATGGTAAGCCGCTGGTTAACAACCATCCCAACTTTACTTAAGGTTTTTGGCTAGAGATCCAGTAGTCTCAATGGCAGTCAATGCCCTCATCCAGCCATAATGCGTCTTCAGGGCTGCGCTGATAGGTTTGCCCTCCGTTTCACTCCCTATCGGTCGGCAATCTAGGGTCGCCTTCCACTATCATGATCACAACACGATCCCGCGCTCTGTGCTTTCGGCCATACCAACTACACCCGCTCTCCCTCTCCATCGTTGGCCTCGCTCCCGCCCTCCAACAACCATGGCATCGATCCGTTCTTGAAGACTGATAAAAAGCTGGCTTGACCACCGATCTTCTATGTCGAAAAGTACAGTTTTATTCAAGTCCATCCTTCAAACTTAAACCACCGTTGAAGACATGACATACCAAAGCGAGCTCGCTCATGCACTAGACATGTCCAAAGTGACGTTCCGGAAGCCCGCAGATGCTCCAACGGTACCCCAAGTATGTTTTCCGCCCGAATATTCTTCGCTGGGCTTTCATACTTGGACTACATCACAGGCAGACACAGGCAGCTCAGAGCGCCGCCTCTGCTTTGCGTCGTGCCAGTGGTCGGACGGTGATGCTGGGCCCTGTGGAGTCCGTGTCTCCTGCCAAGACATACCGGCCCATCTCAAGGACGCCGCTCATATCGCCAGGGGGGTGAAGGAGGCGGATAAAGTTGTTTGTAGGTGGGGAGGGTGTCATGCCGAGGTATCGCGCCATAATCTGCTCCGTCACCTTAGGGAGCTCCATTTGGACCACGGCAGAGACGATAAAAAGCATTAAGCCGAGCTGAGACGAGAAAGAGCACCTTGGTACTTCAAAATTCGATCGTATGTAACCATGTTCTGTTTATTTTTAGGGGGGGTCGTAGTGCCATGATGTCTGTTCTTGCATTCTGCCTTTCTGTATGCTTTATGCTTTCTTTTTAGCTATCATTCCACGTCGTCTAATACACGTATGTTACCTAGTGGATCACATACTTACAACCCTCATTATATCAATGTAAATCTTTATGTTATCGTCATGATCGAAACAAGGTTAGGCGTGTCAGTGGAAAGTTTACTATAGCCATCTAATCTGATGAGTGGATTCGATCGATCTCGTGAGCTTCAAATCCGACAGTTGTGGTCGACACGAGCATTGCAACTCCTCCCCATACCCTCTCGTACTTTACCTTGCACAACTGGATATCGGAAGTAGTCTCCCTGGGGACCTATTTCGTGGTTCCCCTGAAGATAGATCAACTTGAGAATAAAATGATGAGATGGCGTCAGGAACCGAGGAACAACACGTGGGTCTTACCTTGTGTAGGAGCAAACTTTGAAATGCCCACACCTTTCTCATCGCGTAGATCAAGAGATATGAAAAAGTTTTTAGTCGACTGTTGATAGAAGACACGGTAAAGTTTCCAAGAAGAAAGTCGATACTGTATATGCTCGGCATCTCAGCACCAAGACCGTAAGGACTTGAGGTATGTCGGTATTTCGTAAACGATCTTTCTGGTCTGGAGATTCAGAGGGGGGGGGGGGTTAGTCTCCTTTCAGACGCGGAGACTGGCGAATACTGAGAAGCTCGCACCTGCAGAGTGACGGTTTAGAGTTGAAAATCAAAGAAGACAGAGGAACATGCCACGAAACGTCGGAATCAAGGAGCCCTACGTTCAGGCCCGTTGGCATGGGGTAATGGGCGATCCTCGTTCAGACTAGCGACCTTCCACGGAGTCCGACAATAGTGGCAAGGGTGCAAAGGATACCCCCTGAACGAGATGTTGGCAAAGATGTCCACAAGCACCAGCTGTTGGAGATGATACTCTGGCGCCTCTACCCTGTGCTAGGGACCCAGAGAAGTCACGATCGAGGATTTGCGGAACTACGACTGGACGACCGCTCGAGCTGCTTCACGGGTGCTACTCGTAGCAGGGCCCAGAGTCACTAGTAGTCCCATTCAATTGCCACGTTGTTCTGCGTTTTTTCACCTCTTCCGAGGTGTTGTGTCGGCAAATGATTCAAGTCGTTATTTCCACTCCAAGCACCGACAATTATTGTCTCCGGCATCGACCTGGAAAAAGTCCAGTATACCGTGACATCCGCGCAATTTGTGGTTGCGTCCGATTGTCGAATGAGGACGTAATCCAGGTCCGCTACTGCAATTCAACTCATTTCGGACCTCTCCATTATTGCACAATGGAGGCCAGTACTCCCATTCCATCCTTGCGAAGGCATGTGAGTCAACCGTCCAGGTCTCAATCCACCCTCATTCACAACAAGCTGCGACGGCAAATTGGCGATATTTTTCTCCACCCAATAATTCTGAAGTGACAAGAAACGGTGTTAAGTTGACACCATTCTCTTCTGCACGACATGGAACTGGATGCCACTTTGAAGGGAGAATGACGGCACTGAGAGGTCTGTGGAGCCGTACGGCGGTGGATTAGAAGCAACTTTCTGGGACGGCTCAACTGGTTTCACCTGTTATGGTACGAAAGAGCGTGCCAACTTCATAATGGACCAGCTCATGTATTCACATATTTTCTCCTGCCAGCTAGCGCACGAAATTCAGGCTTCCATGCAACTCGTATAAGGCGCCGTGGATGCCTGAGCCAGCGGTTATCTCTCCACAGTACAAGATTCAATATAGTCGCATACCCGAGTTCCGATGAGCATTACTCTTATCTTCCAGTAGAATGTGGGCATCCTCTTGCTGATCATTAATATAGTCCGCTTGGTCGTAGATCTCGACTAGAGGGAATGAGGACGAACATGTCAGATATTCAGTTTCTTTAGTATATAAGGGGGTTGTACTCCCACAACTCACTTGCAATCAAGTCTTCCATGGTATTCCCTACTCGCATGCAACTATTCATCTTCAGGAAACAGTCGGCTACCATAATCCAAGGCTGCCTGCCACCGTCTGCGGGGGCTCTTTCAGGGCGTTTATAGATATGTTTATCGCGAGAGATCCTCATACAATCAAGGCATGTTGACAGTCCAATTCACGTGGCATTTGAACCATCTATGACATGTGGAGCTGATAGATTACTCTGATCTAGATATTCATCTGTTCTTTCGTCGCTCAGTGTTTCGAACGCTCGTCGGACTGGGTTCTATAGCCCTACGCCCAGAAGTAAAGGGAGGGTGACTCACAGGTTTGGGCTATGTCTACCCCCACTGTTCATCGATGTGTTGAACCCCGAGCGAGTATTTCAGCCGGAGGATAGACCTTCCTGACTGCTCGAATCAAAGAACGAGTGACAGCCACTTGTTGCGCAAATCCATACTGTTCGATGGTACGATCTAGTGGTGTTTCCGAACAGGTCCTACGCCCCGTGGACGTGCTATGGCCGACCTGATTTTTGATATTCAGCATCGAGATCGGGTGTCTTAACCGACGCTGATCAGTGAGGGGAGGGAGGGAGTATTTCTGGCTAAATTACCAGGCGCTGATTCGTTACGCGAAGGAAGCCCTGGCTCCTGCCAGACCTGTGTTCAATTGGACTCCTTGAGGGCCGGTAACCTCGGACTTCGGCGCAAAAGTTGTCGAGCATTCCTGCGCTCCAGGATCCAGCTTAAGCCAGGAAGCGTCGAAGCATAGTAAATTCCCACCGAACCTGGCTTTCCTGCCTATTCGGTATTGTTCTATTGGAATGCTTCCCTCATAACATTGCCAATCAGGTCCAGGCTGGAGCCGTTAATGCACCCCAAAACTCTCCCGACATTTTCATTCTCCCGGTCCTTCTCCATCGCGAATATTGTTGATGTCTCCCGCAACACGTGTCAAGGCTCACTGTATGGGGTTAAGCTGACCATGGTTGGCAGTACTTGTCGTATTCTGTTTTTTATTGTGTTTAGTGAATTGGCATGAAACTATGGTGGGTTTATTGTTTTTGATTTGATGACCACAGTCTAAGAACGCACTTTGGGGAACATTTAGCAGCACTCCACTCGACTTGTACGGGCACAGCAGGTTCGACGGGGTAACGAACGTCTACATTTTCAGACTACCGCCGACCCTTCGCACTCGGCGAGGGAATGATGTCTACGAGCCAAATTCATGATCCTTGGGGGCCCCTAGGACTCCAGGAGCAAGGCTCCCGCTGTAAAAGCATGAAACATCACACATGCCATCCCTCCCGCTCCCGCTTTCCAAGTTTTTCATGGGCTCCCGCACCAAGCACCCATGCCAGAATACATGGAAGGCTCGTTGGATATAAGAATTGTCTACAAAGTCCAATGTTTGCATCAACATGGATCCCTCTCTTAATGAACACGCATCCCCCTGCTCTATCGCTGCGCCACAGCCCAGAGACTGGCGTGCCTCGAACGCATGGGGGGGTGTGGTGATCCACCACCTCCAAGACGAGGCTCGCAATCAGGATGCTGTTTCACTTTCGGAAGTAATAGCTTCATTTTGCTCAGCGCACACAACTTTCTCATACATTTTACAGGTCAATCCCTTGCAAGCCTCCGAGGACATGGATGCTATTGGGGACATCAACGATGCTGACTCGGACGAGGTGGTCAATGATGTAAGCAACCAAGTTCCCTGGTTTATCACCTTGCTTAGTGTGCATAGTTCGTACAGTCCCTTATGCAGACACCAAGTCAGTTGAATACGTTGCAAGCGACCCAAAATTACATTCCGTGCATGATGCCCTTCCCGTGTGGGTGGACACTGGCGGATGGTTCCACACCCTGCAATTCCCAGGTCACATGCTTCACCTCCAAAGAGCATCTCAATGCTCATGGTCTGAGGCCGAAGAAGGGGGAAAAGATTCATTGCCCTTGGAAACAGTGTGGTGTGGAGATCTTAAGCAAAAATTATGTGCGTCACTATCGCGAAAAGCATTTGGGGCACTTGAGAGACGGCAATGGATGTCACAAAGGTTCGGTTCACCTACATCATGATTACACGCCACTCAGCCCTATGCTCTAGATATTTTTGGATCTATTGATTCTGTCCTTTAGCTCGCAGCGTCGCCGAGGGGGAGAGATGGTTACGTGGATGCCATATTTGCTTTCTGATAATATATATGTATGCGTTCCCCAACAACCTGAGCCAAGTAGCTTGGTGCACTTTATGCCTCACACTCTACTAGGTCTAGTAGTTTAAATTTCAATACAATATTTGAGTATGCCCAATATGACACTAGTATCTAACTGGAACTCAAATCATTGCAAGTGCGAAGTGCGGTTCAACAGAACATCATGATCCTCAGGGCAGTGGATCTGATTCTACTGGGTTCGGGAAGTTCGTGACCCGCCACTGGAATGACTATTCTCAGCGCTTCCTCAGCACTACTGTACTCCGCGTCTGAGTCGGGTTCATGTTGTAACTCGCGGCGCCCAATCTGCATCCGCAGGATTCTGAGGTTCAACATAGCCTGAATACTCGGAGAGCTACTGCCACTAGTACTTGCCCTCTTGCCTGGTTACCACCGTCCTTTCATCCACAGATGTGATTACGAGCACAGATCTCTGTTCTTATTTATTCACAAGGGCACGCAAGCGGCATATCAATGTCTCGAGCTCATAGTAGTAGGTTACTCACTACCCATCTTTTATGCCAGGATCATCTTTCAAGCTAGATACTCGTGGTTTCACATTACTTTAGTAGTGTTTTGTGATGAGATTGATGATATCGGTCATGGTTAGAACTAATCACGAGATACAGTACTGAAGTACCTCATTATGGTATGACGTCCGGAAGTGAGATCGAGGAGACGCTGATGTACCAGTTTACCTCGTGGCCGCTAACTTTGAAGCTACACGATAAGTTTGATAAGTGGGGTGGCATCTACACATTTAAGTGACCTGCCAGACACCAATCAGAACACTCCTATATTATTGATCGTTTGTTTCATTTCAACCACTCTCTAGATGAAGTGCCTAAACTCATCGCGTAGATCAAGAGATCCCACGAAGTTTCTAGATTCAATGATAGATAACACGGCAGTAAGTTCGCAAAGTTGTCTCGGTCAGATGTTCAACGTCTCGACATCGGGATCATAACAGTCGGAAGTGCGTAGAAACACCTTTAAGTCTGGAGAACATCAGTCACTTTCAGACATGAAACGCTGCAGAACGCGGCAAATACTCAGAAAACATGGGGGAGGGACCGATCAGTTGAAACCGTGACCCCAAGAAAACGAAGGAACATGCCAGCGAAACGTCGATATCACGCCAACCCTCCATCCTTACTGCGCGGGGTGGGATGCTCCCAGAACGATGCTCAGGCTTGGAGATGATGTCCCATGGACACCTGCTGCTGGATAGGTTGGTAGAGGCACTGATATGAGCGGCCGTGAGATACTATGACACAGAACCCATTGTAAAGCGCGCCATGATTGGTGGTTAGCTGAGTTTGACATTGATATATAATATTCTTGTGCCCCCACCCTGTGCTAGCAGTGAGAAGTCACGACCATTGGGGAAAGTCAAGGCAGCAACTCACAACTAGGAACTACGACTGGACGAGCATGCGGGCTGCTTCACGGAAGCTACTCGTTGCAGGGGTGCATGTAAATCGTTGTTCCGTCCAAGTGACACGTTGTTCCACATGTCTTCATCTCTTTCTAGTTCAGCTTGTGTGATTTTCGTCACAAAGAGATCGTGTCGACCTAGAAAATCTTCGAGTTCAGTATATATACCTTAAGTACATCGACGTCCGTGCAATATAGTTACCTCCAATTGTCGGACGAGTTTGGACGTAATCCGGGGGCTCCGGAAATTCAACTCAGAACTCTCAAGTTCTTCGTTGCGCAGCACGGAGGCTACGCCAAGTCTATCCTTGCGAAGACCAAGGATTCAGCCCTCCTTATTTCCATCCACCCTCATTCACAGCGAGTTGCGATGGCAAATTGGCAATCTTTTCCTCCGCCCAACAATCTGAACTGAGGAGAAATGGTGGCAAGTCGACAACATTTTCTCCTCTTACGACATGGAACTAGGGATGCCCCTTTGGAGGAACAATAACTGCACTGAAAGGTCTGTGGGGCCGTATAGGAATGGATTAGAAGCGACTTCCTGGGATAGTTTTCACTGGTTTCCCCTGTGGTATGAAAGAGGATGCCAGCTTCATAATAGACCAGCAGACGTATTCACTCATTCCTCCTGTCAGGCAGCATGCGAAATCCAGACCTGGCTTTCATGCAACTCGTCTCAGTTGCTATGGATGCCCGAGCCAGCGGTTATATCTGCTCTCAAATGAAAGCGCCACAGGACAAGATTCTATATAGTTGCGTACCCGGATTCCGATATGCATTAATTTCTTCATGTACCTGGGGGCCCTCTTGCTGATCATTAATATACTCCGCTTGTTCATAGATTCCAATCAGAGGGAATGACGACGAACACTGGCATGTCAGGTATTAGTGGCTTTAGTGTAGGCTGTAGTCTTACAACTCACTGTTGCTCAAGTCTTCTATGGGATTCGGGCCGACTCGCATGCAACCACTTATCTTCGGGAAGCAATCAGCTACCCATGTCATCGCCTATAGTCTAAGGCTGCCCACCATCATATTATACGGGAACTCTTCCAGAGTGCTTGCAAGCATGTACATCAGAGAGATTCTTATGCGATCAAGGTAAGATGACGGTCCAATTCACGTGGCATGTGAACAGTATATGACATGTGCTGATAGATTACTCTGATCTAGGTATTCATCTGGTCTTTCGCCCCTCAGCATTTCGAACACCTGTAGCAATGGGTTCTGTAGCCCCACACCTAGAGGTAAGGGGAATGTAACTCACAGGTTTATGTTTTGTCTTCCCCCAAAGGTTCATCGATCCAAGCGAATATTTAAGCAGGACGTTAAGGCCTCCTGACCGTGCTCGGATCGAACAATGAGCGACAGATACTTGTTGCGCAAATCCCTGCTGTTAGATGGTCCGGTTCAATGGCATTTGCGAGAAGGTTCTGCCCCCATCAACGTGCTATGGCCACCCTGGTTTGTGGTATGCAAATTCGACGTTGAGTGTCTTGGCCAACGCTGATCAGTGAGGGGGGGAGGGAGTGCTACTGGATAAATTCCCAGGCGTCGGTTAGTTTGCGATCTAAGCGCTGGCTCCCGACATGATCGGTAACTTCCAGCTTCCGGGCAAAAGCAATTGGGCAACCTGCGCTCTAGGATCCGGTTCAGATCAGGAAACCTCGGAGCCTGACGAATCCCCACCAAGCCTGGCCTTTATGCCGATTTTGGCATCGTTCCCACTGGCACCCTTTTGATCAGACACTGCCAAAAATCCCCACAGCCGTCCAATTGATACCTGACAAAGACCCATCGAACATATTCGCTCTCGATAGCACTGCCGAGGCACTTGTCTCCCGCTGCATGTGATGGAGTTTATTGTATGTTTGGCGGTTTCATTCCGTTTTTGATTGAACTTGGTGGGCGTAAAGGTGAGTTTATTGCATTGAACTTGGTAACCACCGTCTGAAAATGCATCTCGGAGAAGACTCAATAGCGATCTAGTCCAGTGGGACGGTCACAGTGGCATCAGTAAAACAGACGAATGTCATCATCGGCAATTTCAGACTGTTGAACAAGAGTTTCGCAGAGGCCCTCTTCTCTCCGCAAGCCAAATTGATGCAGGCCCGCAAGACTCCGGGCTCCAGGAGCCCAAGCTCTCCTTACATAAACATGGACGGTCCTTCCTATGCGTCCAACCATCTACAAGCCGTGGCTCCCATTCTCCCGCTGGCTGGGGCTTCGCTGGCTCCCGCCTCGACTTGCCATGGCTGAACGAGAGCTCAACGCATATATAAAATCGATCGACTATGCAGTCTGATGCTGGCATAGACATGCATTCATATCACAACGCATACTCTGCTTCCCATTCCAATACGGTTGGACACTTGCCCCATGGAAATCTGCTTGAGTCATGGCCCGTAGTGAATCCCTTCAGAAACGATGCTCTTATCCCGGAACGTGGACATTCGGTAATATATCCGGTGCTGCTGGTCATGTAATACTTCCTCATACATTTTAAAGGCAAATCCTCCCCAAGCCATCGTGAACATAGATGAAGATGATGGGTTGCTAGACCACGTAAGTAACCGAGTACTACTTTTATCACCGTGCTCAATATGCATGGCAGACCATGTCATTCCTTCAGGAGGCATCTACTCCTTCGAATAACCAGACAGCCCAGTATCCATGTATGGGCCCTTTTGTGTGTCGCTGGGTCTGTCACACAGACACTGGTTACACGCTATGTGATTCCCTCATCACGTGTCACATCGCTCAAGACCATCTCTTTAATGAGCATGGCATACAGAAGGTGCGGCAAACGGATAATGTTGCTTGTCGCTGGGATGGATGCAAGGGGAAAACTTTACGCAAAAATTTTTGGCGCCATTTTTCCGAGCAGCACCTAGGGCATGTGAGAGACTCGCACAACCATAGAGGCTGGGAAGGTTTGGGTCTGCCCTCTTCGTGGTTATACGCTGCTCAAATCTATATTTCAGCCTGAAGGTTTAAACCTGCATCTATTTCGGCTATTTAGCTAACATAGGCGTCACAGAGAAGGCGGTTATGAAGACCTCATCCTGATCTTTTTGACTCTTTACGCGTGTTCTGATCGTCATATGCATTATGTTTCACTGTCTACTCCCAGAATCCTTTAAAATATGCTTAAGTGTCGCTACAATACTAGTAGTATCTTAATGCAATGCAATTCAGCGGATCATGATGAGCGCAAATCGCGATAAGGTAGATCGTTATGATCCCCGGAAGGGCCAGAACATAAGGCTCGGATCCGATAACTTACAAGTTACTGTAGTGCTGGGTTCGGGTCATGCTCACAGCTTTTTGTGACCTGAGCTTTCGTTCTGTCAAAATTACAATGCCCGGCAGTAGACGGATACGGAAAAGAGATTTCAGCCCTGCAGCCGCAAGTGACAAAGTTGCCATACGGGCATGCACGTTCGAAATACAGTCACGGTCCGAGTCTGGGCCAGCCGGAGTGCGATTTTCCGTGTCATTTGGTGCGGTGGCGAACCTGGTGAGTTTGTTCAGTGACTCACACTGCAGTAGCCATGATGACTCGGATGCATCGATGCTGAAAGAAGCTACAACTCGCAAAGAGTACGTATACGTCGGATACGATACAACTTTGGCGTAAGCTGTCGCACGTTTCAAGTTCGCCAACTCCGATCGCTCCCAGCCCGCCTGGCACAACCGCTTTGCACTGGCGAGCAGACTAATTTACTAGGGACAAACCGCATGGTCTGCTAGACCCGCTGGCTGCTACTAATACCATCACCGAGTAAGTGCTTACCCACTTACAGTGTCTGGTCATCCTCATGCTCGTTAATGTTTACAACTCGAAGTGTGCGCAAACGCCGAGATGATCATGTGCAACACCTCCAGATCCAGATCCATCGACCTTCTCCTACTATTTAGATCTTCAGGAACTGTTCATCGATCCGTCCTCCGCGTTTCTAATCGCCTTCTTTTCCCGCGAAAATCCCGGACCATCATGATCTTCTCCAGTTCATGCGCGACTTGGAACGGGACATCGTTTACAGGTTGGCGATCACTGTACTCATTGCCCGCCCTTTCCATCACGTTCAAATAAATCCATTTGCTAGGTTCACCAACAGACTACGTGCTTCCTGTACGTCACCTACCCCGTAATCTCACATACTTGCACTTGATCTTGAACTTGTGCATTCGCGTTGGTGCTGGCGGGTAAGTCTCGGTGTAACCCTGAAGGCATACCCGCGCGTACGGTATTGCCATGGCTCAGACCAGCTGCTTGGGTCACTCAAGGCACTCAAAGTCGTGTTGATCCTCCAAAGGCTGGTGCCGGGCCAAGCGCAGCTAAACGTCTGATCCGTTCCCTACCATTACATTCTGACGATCTAGATTCTAGTAAACAGCCACCAACGTTGGAACAGGTTATAAACCCCACTTCGCTCGTCCTCATCTTCTTACTATCCATTTCGTAGTTCTATACCTTACGAATGTCTTTGTCGCGGGGTGAAGCCCAAGGGCTAATCTTTCTCGGCTGGGCTCGCCTTTCCAAGGCGATGGAGCTCAGAGAGTTGTCTGCAACAGCTGCGCAAACATGGGAGCGCAACATGCTCCGCGAAGTGGTATTGATCTCGTTCTACTATCTCCATAAAATAACTGACACTCTCGCCAGCATACGATTTTCTTGGCCGAACTCAAGGGACCCCTCGGAGAGCTCGTTGTCCCCCCTCTGGTCCAGGCTTTGTTCGACGCTCAACGGTCCCCAAATAAAATGGGGCCCATTACTCCCGCAGACATCCCACAGGAGGACATTATAGACCTGAGCCTTCCGGAATCCGGACATATCTTCAATCGACTTGGGTGACGCCTCCACATTCTGGTGGGTGGACCTAGGCAAGACAGGCAGTGGCGACCTGGACCGCGCAACTCATACCATTCATCCTGACAAGGGAAAAGGAAGGATCCGGGATCTCGAAAGATCTGGTATATTTCCACCGACTTTTTTTTTTTTCAGAATTAAAGCCAAATTCCTTTTCTAGCAGCTGCATCCGACCACAAGTCTCCTGCAAGTCCAGGCCCTTTACTTCATTTTATGCGCGAAGACATTTGGGATTCGTCCGAGCCAAGAAAGGGAACACCAAAACTTGCCCAACCAAGGGTCCGTAATAGGCAGATGCTGTCCTTGGATAAAGACGAGGAAGACGATGCTGAGGATGACCATTTGTCAATTAATGAATATGAAGCCGGCCCAAGTACCATACGGATGCATGATGGGCCCAAGGCACCGAAGCGGCGCCACATTGAGTCGCATGACTCTCCACCCAAAGACAAACCTTTGTTTGCATACGACCCGGTACGTCCATAATACTTCCCCAGGATGAGAACTCTGAAGTTTGGAGCATATCAATAGAAATGCCTCAATTGCAAGGAAAGGGGGTTGGTCTGTACAGCCAAGCTACGCAGGGGGCTAAAAGGCTCGTGCGGCCCATGTAGAACGAACAAAAGGCGCCGCTCGGCATATGGCAATCCCAAGGCCTATCAGATTGTCAACTTGAAGGTGACCAGCAGTTCGGCATCAGGGATGACCTCCCAACCAGCGAGTTGGTTCAATTTATACCTTTCACTGGCAGTAAGCTGATGCTTTGTGCCGTACTCCAGTTACTGCTCAACCACTGAAAGTGGGCCCTCCCGGAGGAAAGTGGAAGTGGGAGAAATGTGCAGAGCGGGTAGCGGCTCCAAGACAGTCGCAATCCGTTGCAACTACCACATCATTCACAGGCGTTTCGACAAAAACCCACTCATCCCAAATCTGTGGGGTACAAACTGACCCCTTCATGGCACTGCAACACGTTGAAGTCTTGCTCAGCCAGCAGCTTCAGCTCATCAACACGGTCAATAATCTGCCAGACGAGATAGCTGAGATGAAGAGCTGATCCACTGCGAAGGCAATGAACATTGAGGCTTAGGTTAAGGAAGAGTAAACTTAAAGTTGTTTAAGCGATTCCCCCTTCGATAATCACTCACTAATAGCTCCTCGAAAGCCGCCCGGCGATGCTAGTGGTGCTTCGGAGAACATTCTAACACGTTGCATTAGTTCTTTTGCCATGTATTTACTGTTCAATATTCCTGCGCTGTGATCATTCTCATCAGATCGTGACGCTGCTCGCCTGAAGTTACGCGACACGCGGGTGCTCACGTGACTGATCCAAGTGAGGAATTTTTGTACGCGTTTCGGTTCGAGTTGTCCAAGTTCCTCGCTGTCCGCTCGTCTGCTGAGCGCGTGAGCAGCAGCCTGCAGCCATGCCCTCCTTTCTCTACGCCGTCTTTCACCCACTACGCACACTAAATCTATGGCTTGAAAATGACCCCAGAGCCAGTATCCTTGAGGTTCTCTACCTTCTCACTATCTTCTCGGCCTTTGGCATCTGGTTAGTCTTTGATCGCTACCAGAAGGCACACAACAGCGCCGTACCTTTCAGACACAATGCACCAGAGGTACGTAGCTCGAGTATATTGAACGCCACTCCTCTCAATCATCTCTTCTTTTAGGCTGCAAACCCACAATGGGAGTCTCTGAGAATTCACGACGCGAACCTCAAGTCACATCTCACTGAACCCGACCTCCTTCCTCACCATTTCATGGGCGGCAGGGACTACATCACATGTTACGACCCCGCCAACTCATTGCATATCACGACTGTCATCGCGGACAATGAACGCGAAATTCAAGCCAAGATGCAGCGGGCAAAGGATGCTCAAGTGGCATGGGCAGAAACGACATTTGCTCAACGACGTCGAGTGATGCGGAGTTTGCTCAAGTGGCTTGTCGAGAATCAACAAGAGTGCGCGAGAGTCGCGTGCCGTGATACTGGGAAGACGTGTACGCCCCCGTAACCCCGCACTGGTGGCGCAGCTGATAGTTGTTACGTTGCAGTAATCGACGCGGCACTTGGGGAAATTCTAACGACATGCTCGAAGTTGGAATGGCTTATTAACCATGGAGAACGCTCTTTACGACCAGAGACGAGATATTCGAATTTGATGATGAGTTACAAGAAGTCACAGGTTGTTTATGAGCCCAAGGGTGTGGTGTCTGCCATCGTATCGTGGAATTATCGTGAGTATATTCCATCTTCTAGTGATTTTATTCTGACATTATTATGATTTACAGCACTCCACAATGCTTGGTCACCGATTATTGCATCCATCTTTGCTGGAAATGCCATTGTATTGAAGTGTTCAGAACACGTCATATGGTCCACAGAATGGTTCGTTGGGGCAATACACAGGGCCCTCGAAGTTTGTGGGCACGATCCCGACATCGTTCAGGTTAGTAGAACGTCAACAAGTACCAAGCTTTACTAAATCTGTGTTTAGACTGTTTGTTGCTGGCCTGATCAAGCCGAGGTGTTGACCAAGTCTCCCCTCATTAAACACATTACTTTCATTGGGTCTGAGCAGATTGGGCGCAAGGTACGACAGGCGAACGACTGTCTTGATATGTGCTCACGCGGCTTCAGGTGGCAATAGCTGCAACAGAGCATCTTACCCCAGTAACTCTTGAATTGGGAGGGAAGGACCCGGCCATCATCCTCCCTGACACTGACCTTCAAAAGTACGCGAGCATCTGGATGCGTGGTATTTTGTGAGTTCGCTTCAAGCCAACCGTCATTCATGTTTCTGATGCTTGTCAGCCAAAATGCCGGCCAGAATTGCATCGGTATTGAGCGTTTGATCGTCCACTCCGAGCAGTACGATGAACTTTTCGAGATCTTGACGGAACGAGCGAAAAAGTTGCGCATGGGCTCTGTCTTGGCACCATCACGAGAAGGGTATATCAACACGGTTGATTGCGGATCCATGCTCACCAATGATCGGTTTGAGCTGTTGGAGAATCTCATCTTTGAGGCTCATGAAGCAGGCGGTCAAATGGAAGTTGGTGGGAAGACATACCTCCATCCTTCTTCAGCTGGCAACGCGTACTTCTCGGCTACTGTTCTTGGGGATGTCAACCCGAAGTCAAGAATTGCACAAACAGAACGTGGGTCCAATATTCTAGGGTTTTGCTGAGGCTAACGGTCGGATTAGTATTCGCACCTATTGCTTTGCTTATTCGCTACGATGATATTGAAGAGGCGATCAAGATTGCCAACAGTACTAGATACGGACTGGGAGCGAGTGTTTTTGGACCTCACCAAGATCTATGTTTAGAGGTTGCTCGCGAATTGGAATGTGGAATGGTGTCCATCAATGATTTTGGGGTGTTCTATGTGAGTATTATCAGTTGACTGATATGTCAGCGTGCTTACCCGTGCTCCATAGCTGAAGTAAGTTCTGAAGACCTGACCTGGAAGAGGTGTATTGAAATGAAAACCCTTTTTAGCCAAGATCTTCCATTTGGGGGCACGAAAGCTAGCGGATATGGGCGTTTCGGCAAGTGCAATGCATTTCTGTGGCAGACCTTGTATCCCTGACTCGATAAACAGGTGGTCCTGAGGGTCTTCGTTCTTTGACAAATCCCAAGGCAATCGTTACCGACAGATGGCCATCCCTCATGCAGACGACGATCCCAAAGGTTCTCGATTATCCTATCAGGTCCCTAGTTCGAAGCTGGTGAGTAACTTTGCTTCACTTGTCTCGGATCATTGTTGACGTGAATTCATTTCTCAGGGACTTTGTCAGTGGCCTAGTCATTCTTCTATATGCGGATAGTTATCGTGCACGTTTCAACGGCTTACTGCAGCTTTCGCAGGCTTCGCGGTGATAACAGCGTGGGATTTGGGTGAGGATGGCTACAACTTTAGTAGAAAGGAAGGAAGAATGATGACTAGTCCATGACTGCAAATGGTGACAAGGATATACCACATGTGATATGATATATCTTATTTGTTTACTCCTGAATCTTGCTTTAATCTTGATCTTGATCGATTTGATAGAGAATGTTGACAGAGATGAAACTTTGGAGGAAGCGAAACTTTTTAGACGTACCGGCAAGTGAAGGAGTCACGTGATGCGGCGAATATGCATCGGGGAGGGACAGTGTCAGTGTGTCTCCGTACCACGACGTTGCCAGCGGGGAGTCAAGCAGACGAACCCGTCGAGTATGCCCTCAAGTAATTGAATCGAGAAACACCCAACTCTCCCTGCGAATGGCACCTCGAAATCCGGGTTACTTTTCGGTTGCGGCCATCGCCTTCCAACGAATTCGGAGACTGGCAGACTCAGCTCTACGCTCTTTCGGAATGTGTGTGCACACTGTTTGCGAGTTCAGGTTTTAGCTGACAGAATAAACAGACACTGTGCAACTCACCAGATCCGTCTTATTCTCGTGTCCGCGGTAGTCATCACTTCCCTCTCATATCCCGCCCTCGCAGTCTACTATGCTACTCCATCGTATTCCCGCCTCGCCTCAACATCAAATGTGGTCGACTCCTTTCTCGCAGACTATGTCGCATTTGGAAGTGGTGCTCTCCGAGATCTCCAGAACTTTTGGCAGGGGCAACAGAATATCCAAATTCTCGACGACGAATTAATCCGTGCGCGCTGCGGTTCTGACCGCACGCTTCGCGTGGAACGTATCTTGATACACAGCAATACTCTCGATGACGTTGGTGCTTTGACCAACCATACATTGGTCTCCGCTTTGCAACTCGAACAGAGAATACTAGAAAGCATCAGGTCCCATGGAGTTGCTTGTCTGGACACAGGATCAGATGACTGTGTCGTATTCAGTCCTCTTGCATTTTGGAATCACGACGAAGAACGTGTTCGAACGGATGTCAACATACCCAATGCATTCAAGACCCACGACGACACCTCCGTAGCTGGAATACCAATCACACCTCAGATGGTCCTTGCTGGACGAACTCTAGACAGGACCATGGCGAATATCGATTCTGCACAGTTCCTTGTCCTCACATTCGTTTTCCCGGAATTAGACTGCTTGAACAAAGCAAGTCACAATCGTTGGCTCGATATTCTGAAGAATTTAACGCAGGGGAACGATGCCTTTACCGAAACCATGGAACCAACTCTCATCGCTCTCGAGGTCAGTCGAGTCAGTTTTGTGGGGAGCTGATCCTGACGTCCTCTAGTACAATCACAGCCTTTCCAAGAAGCAGAGTTTCTCTTCTATCTCATCCTTCGTTTATCTTGCATATGGAATATTTTTTGCATACGTCAGTTGGTCTATGAAGCGCATGAACGGAGTCCACACTAGAATAGGATTGACTTTTACAGCTCTTTTCGAGCTTGCTGCTAGTACTGTTACTAGTCTTAGCGTTTGCGCACTGATGCGTCTCAAGGTCACTATGGTTCCCTGGTATGTTTCCAGGCACTTTCTATGCATGCGTCTCACCGTATGGCAGGAGCTTATTACCTATCATTATCATCTTCATTGGAGCAGAGAACATGTTCAATCTGGTATTTAATCATACTGATGCCCATACCCCTGTGCTCATTCTACCCTCTCACAGGTTGACGCAGTCACGAAGACGTCCGTCACACTCCCCGTCAAGGAACGAATAGCCGAAGGCTTAAGTCGCGCCGGATTATCCAACACGCTCAAAGTCGTATCGTACAATTGCGTTCTAGGCATCATCGCCCGTTGCTCTTCCGGCGCGATCAGCCAGTTTTGCACGTTCGCTGTAGTGGTGTTGGTGGCTCACTGGTTCCTGGCACACACGTTCTTCTTGGCTGTGCTATCAATCGATATTCAAAGATTAGAGGTAGGTTTTCTTCTTGTACGAACGCACATATACTGGGTTTCTGACAATCTACGCAAAGTTGTGTGAACTTATCAGACAAAACCCGAGTTTGACCCCTGCGGTGGCAGGCGCGCCACAGAATTCTGCCCCGACTAGTCCTGCACCGTGGAATCAACGCTTCCAAGCGATGCTCAAAGGCCGTGCTCTCAAGAACATCAGTCTCTTCCTCGTGGGCCTACTTCACTTCAGAATTTCAAGGGTTTTCTCTAACCCTAAATTAGCTCCTTGCTACCACTGCTACGCTGTACACCCTAACCCGCCCGAGTGTTCAGGGTGTTGACCTCGGTGTTTCATTTCCTCCTAGTCCCTTCATGCGGGTTACCCAGTCACCGCTCAATCAGGCACAAGACCCTTCTTGGCGACTGTGGAAAGTCCTTAATCCTGAAGAACACTCACTTGTTCACCTACGAATTGAGGTCCCTACCATTGTTGCGTTCCATCCAGCTGGTACAGTCGGCCAGAAGGTGCAGCAGAGCCTTCGGGCTTCGAGGAAAACGCTCGATATCATCTGGTGGCTTACCAAAATCCTCCTTATTCCTATGGCCTTGACGCTTTCTCCCCTGTATGCACTGTTGCTCTACCTCCTGAAAGATGCCGAACTCTTGGAAGCGCAGCGAAATCGAGAGGACGGGAAACCGTCCTCGACTCGCCTTGAAACCACCCTGGGCGATCGTATCGTATTCACGACTTTGCCCCGTGGTTTTGCCACAGACGTGGAACTCCTAGCAACGAGCCAAAACGGCCACACTGTGGCGGCCGTCGGTTTGCAGAACGAGCTCAGCTTCTGGCACACGAACGATCCAGCAAATCCAGCACCCAGAGTCATTCCCCTCAGGCCCCCTACTGCACCCCGATCCGCTGCCCTTTCGGAAGTCACTGTTTCTGCGCTTGCTTTGGACGACAGCGGCGAATTCCTCGCCTTTGGATCGGCATCAGGAACTATCAATATTTGTTGTATTGCCGGGAAGAACCCTATGTTCTGTGTTCCACTAACACTTTCGAGCAACGTCTCGACAGTTACAGGGATCCATTTCCTTCGACCGTCCTCGTCGAATTCTAGGCAAAAAACCGGCACAAGTTCGCAAAGTCCTGTTCTCGTCGCCTGCTACGGCAACGGGACCATCATGCACTGGAAACTTACCCCTCAAGTCTGTTCATACCCTATCAAACCTATTTCATCTTCCGCTGTCGTTCGGGCTATCATCACACCGGCGCGGTGGGCGGAGCATGCACTTGTGGCTTTCTCCTTTGACGACGGTTCAGTCGAGGTTGCTGAACTCGGTGAAACCACGGAAATGGGGCATCCTCGGTATACCTTACTGGCTGGTAACCCCTATGACCGCGTTGCAAAGGTAGATGCCTGCCGGACCAGATTGGATGGCAACGAGCGCACGCTCGTTTGTGTTGCCTCAGAAGCCGGGGTGCTCTCACTATGGGACACGGCTGACCCTTCCAAATCCCTATTGGTTATGGACGAGCCACATGGCTCCGTCGACCAAATACGACTCTCACCTATCCGCTCGGAGATCTGTCATTTCTGCGGAGAACTTCCTATGGATAGCGTTCTGGTCACACTTTCCATCGGCCATGCTGTCGTCTTTTATCGTGCATATTTTCCCTCGCAGTCGAGACATTGTTCGTGTCCGGGAAGTACCCCTCGGACAAGTGCCATCGTTAGTTCGGGACGGCGCTCGCGGAGTAGCAGCGTCGCCTCTACTGCATCGCCTTTTCCAAGAAGACTATCGTCTGCGAGCAGGTCCTCAGAAACGGACTCGTCATCATTTCCTGTATCGGGACATGGAATATTGTCTCGGAGAGCATCGGAGAAAGAGCTCATCCGCCGCCCTGCCGACCTGCTCGCACCTGTGGACGAGTACGATGGGGGCCATCCTCTCGGTCCACTCGATCATTCATCATCGCGGACCGACGTGATCTTGATCAAAGCTGGAGAAGCCACCTGCGAGCGAGGCGGATGGGATATTGTCGAGGGGAAAGTGGTGGGGATTCGGCGAACATCTCGGCCGCAGGGCGATCACAAAACGATTTTGTCGTCATGTACGGCGTCAACAATACGGCAGGGCGGCTTGACAAGTGCCGTGCTGGACCGATGGGAGTGTTGGTCGTATGAAGTTGCTACCTCTGCCCTACGGGGTTCCCCGATGTCTGCTCTACCCACCAAATCCCGATCCTCATCCTCCTCATCCCCATCAACATCTTCCTCCGAGTTCGAATCATCCCCTTCAACACAACAAGAAGACTATCCACGATTACCTTTTACGCGCGTTGTAGCATTCCAGGTGTCACATTCCATAGGTGTAGCCGGCTTCGGAAACACAGTTGGACTATTCCGCTTCTCATGATCACTTTTTGACGCTCTGCAGTCAGGCAAGGGTTGGCCAAGACCTTTCTTTTTGAAAACGATGATCTCATGTATCTACTACTATAGTCTTTTTGTGCTTTCGTGTTCTATTTATTGTATTATTACAGTAATTTCTCGATAGCATATGTCTTGCCCTCCTCAGCAATCATAAATACGAACTCGAATAAGAATGGGTGGACACTTGGTGCAGAGCTAATGCACGCATCGAAGTTTAGCTGACCATAGCTAACAGCCTCGTGTAATCGTCCTGTACGTTCTGGAAGGTCTCTTCTAGTTTCTCCAAGCGTTCTTCTTTTTCCAGCTGAGCGAGGATTTCCTAGGACAACCAGGATCAGCGGAAATGCTATTCGTGACACAACCGATCGAGCACTCACGAAGTTGAAACGGTACAGCCGTTCTTTGACTTGTAATCGGAACGCCTTTGCGCCCTGCACGTCGCTAGGGTCAAGGTGTAGCATGATCAACATCTCGACGAGGCGGTTGAACTGACGCTGCCAATCCGCCTGGTCAAACAAACAAGTTACAACGCCAAGAGTCATTTCTTACACCAGCGATTTTAAGATCCTGACGCCACTTTTCCGACCAGGCTTTATCGACAGGTGGACCCATCTTTCCTCGGGTCTTGGACCCCGCCGAGGGTCGTGCGCGAGATTTTGCTTTTTGAACGCGACCGCCGCCATGGGAGGTTGTGATGCTTTGATTGCCAAAGCCTTCTTTCATGAATTGTTCGTTTGCGAGAAGCATGCGGAGGTCGTTGCGGTCTCGTAGGTCCTCGAAGGCCTCTGCTGGATCTTCCACTGTCAACTCGGAGACGGTTGGCTTTGATAGGATGTAATTGTAGATTGCTTTGTAGAGTTCGGCTGTAGAGAGCAGGGCACGGGTGGGTCAGCTAGATAAGACATTGACAGATAAAACGACTTACATCCATGGCCCTGTCGTTGATAGGGTGGCAGGATCACAAATTGACTGTCGTAAAGGCTCAGCGGCTGGACCAAAAGGACGAGAAATTTGTCAAGTACTGACCTTAGTCGCATCCGCACTTTTTCTGGGAAGCAGTAAAAGTTGTACAGCGACGAATAGCCCACGAAATGGAATGTCGCACTTTCATCGATCCGCTTCCGCTTTTCGAATCTGGGACCACAGACTTTGAGAAGTGTCGTAGGAAAGGTGTACCAAGATGACGAACAATACCACGAATTCCCAACCATCCTCCTCCTCGTCGATGTACGAACCCGCTTCGATATATAGCAAAATAAATAACTGCACCCTCCTATGAAATTCCCTGAATCCAGGGTCATCAAAGGTAGCCTATCAACTCTCGGTCAACTCTATAGTGAGATCGTGCGTGATTGGGCCTTACGTGGTACACCTCATACTCGATGTCCACCTGTAGTGAAGATGTGCTCGGTGCTGGACGCGTGTAGGAATGAATGCGCCGCCCAATGGGTTGGAAGGATGTTGCGTCCTTCTCAATACGTGCAAGAAAAGCATCTTCGTCTGTGTCATAGCCTGCAACACGCTCGTGTTTATTCGTTGCGTCATACCCAGCTGAGAACGTACCTGGAGGTATGAAAGGATTAAGAATGCCTTCTACATCATCCACCGTTGACGTTGATGGAAGTTTTCCCGCGTAACGGACTGAAAGGAATTGCGCCATGGATCCTGATGCAAAGCGGAGCTGTGAAAAGGCACCTTGAGCACATCATGTGAGGAAATTCAAGACAACGGCCCTACGTCAATCACTAGGTCTTGGTAGCCATAAATCTTTTCATCTTCCCCGTAGATCTATTTGGTGCAAAAGTAATGTAAGGAGACTAGACTCAGGGACAATACTTGGATACGCTCACAGGATACGTGAAAGTTGGGTAAAATTCTTCATAAGACTCGTCCTCTCCAAGCACTTCTTTGTCTGTTGATGCACGCACTACACATACGAGTTTCAGGATGTCAGGAAAGTAATTCCTTGCCACTCACCCAAAGACAGTACGAGCGCTTCGTTGGAGTCAGTGGTCCAGTCGTTATTGGCCATATGAGAAATTGCACCCAGCAGAGTCCCGCGAGGATATTCTAAAGCTGGAGGCTCAGTAAACAGTAAACCGACGGATCAATATCCCTGACTCTGAGCGCTGTTGAGTGGTGGGATCAATGACAAGGAGTGTGTGGACGCGTTGTGTACTCATATTTTGTGTTGTCACCGAACTTGACGCGAGTTCGCGACAAACCACGATGAGCGCACAGGGGCCGACTGTACCTTCCGTATTACTCCCCGAAATCCTCCAGTTCTCTCCTCAGCTTCTCCTCGACGATATCATCAACTTTGCCAACGAAGCCATCACCAATGCCGTCGACGGTTTGGAAGAGTTCCTGTTTCGTTGGGCTACCGACCGCGAACAGAGAATCAAGGAGGACTGGGACAGCACGCAGGAAATCGAGCAAGGGCTGGTCGCATTTCAAACGCTGTTAGAATACCACACCGATATCGCGTTCGATTTCTTCGAAACCTGGTCCTTGCGCAATATCTTTGCCATCCCCGCCGACTTGCCCATCGTTGTGCCCCACCAAGAAGGTCTTGACTTGGCATGTCAACCAAAGAGGGAGACTGAGCTCATGGCAGAGATTGACGAGTTGCGCAAGAAGATCGATGCGGCAAGTCTAGCAGCGTGATCATTGTTCAACAACTTATGATTTACCCCCTGTTTCTCGTATTTCTAGCAACGACGTCTGAAGCGCTTGTTAACCCGGGCCTCCAGACTATCTGCGGCTCAAGCGCGTAGAAGCGAACGACAGCAGAATCAGCTATCATTCCTTCAATCACCACAACTACGGGGACTCGGACAGATCCCTAAGGAGCTGGAGTTGATGTTCTCCTCTATGTCATCCCTCCCCCTGCTCACACCAGAGTCAACTGCAGCATTGACTCAGTTACCTTTGGCTGATCCTGGAAAGAGACCCTGGGAGACGAGCAAGCTGGGATACTTTGACTGGGCGACCAAACAGTTGTTGGCCAAGGTCAAACAACAGAACTCAGAGACCAGTGATTCTGCCGTCTGTTCTTTGGTCAAGCACACGGATACCATTGCAAAATCCCGTGATATGCGAACGCTGGCAGTAGCGTCTTCGGTATCGCCTGATCTACATGAAGGCAGCCGAGGGGAAGGGGCGTAGAGGTACTGAAAGGCAGGGTTGTATGTTAATGTGGTTTCTCCGGAATTAGTATGACCATCATAAACTAGGACTACCTAGTACGTCTATTCCATTCGTGTCCACTGTCAGTCAAGCGTCACTGGCTTATCTCCTACCCACGCTGCCACAACTGGATACGTTACACTGTCACAGAAGTGACAAATAATGCTCTCATGTGAGACTACGCCAGGGCGGTCCTGTGGAAATTTACAGATCACGCTGAGAGTGTGATCAACTTTGATTCTAGTTGTCGCTTACCATGATGTCTTCACCGCCGGGAATCCTTGCCGAAACTCCAGGGGTCTTGGGTGATAAGGAGGAGAATTCGCGACATAGTCTTTTTGGCTTTAACGATTGGCTTAAAAATGTCGTCACAGAAAGTTATCTCCCCAAAGCTCCATCATGTCCGCGAACCCTTCAACCTGGAATTCAGGGAGATTTTATGATCCGATGTACTGGGGTGAATGATTCGGTGCTGCAGAGACTGCAGGCGTCTAATGTCATCCGCGCCGAAAGGGCAAGTCATGGCGATTGCGTATGTGTTACTCCGACCCTCGGACTCGGTCCATTGATCTCTGATGACCTCGGCCCCGGTAGCTGCGCTGGTACAACATTTGTGCAAGCCCGTATATTCTTCTCCAATACTACAGACTCTCGGATGATGCAAATTACTTATGGTGAGCAGAATTTGCTGTTGTTAAGGTGCCCAAACAACTCAAGGCTCTCAAGGTGATGGTTTTAATGTACGTATCGTAATCCGATCGTTCCAGTTGGCTCAATATCAGGCAAACTAGTCTGCTCGATGGTATCGTGACAATCCTCATGTACAATACGATATATGATTACTTCGTATGTTCTGTTGATCTCTTTTCCCGCAATACATCCATAAACTCACCACCTTCAGGTGAAAATTTAGCCAACGACGCTCAGTTCACATTCGTGCCGAAGTGAGTGGTGTGTGCAACTTCCCGGACCCCATCTCACATTGTGCAAAGGTCTTGGCTACTTGAATATTGTCTGACGCTGGTGGTCACCTTCTTGTAAGTGGCAAACGTTAGCCCCTTTCGGCACTGAAAGTCATTCTTCAAGGGCGCAGATTTTCTTTTCCAGTCGAATTTACCTGGGTAAGAGCCTCTCCTGATGCTTTCGTTCAGATTCATGACAATTCATTCAAGTCACTCACCAATATGGTGTGATGAATCGTAAGTAACACTCTGCCATGTCTTCCGTCTTTTTTTTTCACGCTCATCTGCAGGCTATTACAGCGATATCTGCGCTTGGTAGCCTTGTTCTACCTGTCATATGACTGGGGAGTTGACTGGTTTCATCGATGAAATTAGTTTGTGGCATTGGTCTGACTTTCGGTACTTCCAGGATGTCTTTTTATTGACTTGCGCTGTAGCAAGAAAACGTCTTTGATCTCAACTCTGACTGTCTACCAACTTAAAGATGTTCCGATGCAGGTTAGTTGCTTGTCCTAGTTGCCCGGCACTCACGTTAGGCTGACTTCCCCAGGTGTACACTTGCCTCGAAGAAGGCCTGGCCGCTTTATCTGATATTTTCGCTACCACCACGCTTTGCTATATCCTCGCCTCCCCAAATGGCAGTGTCCCGAGTTATGCCCCTTTCCATATTCTTCCCTCTGGATTGTCAGATCCCCACAGATCCCCACATCGACTCCGAGGGCTTTTCTTCTTTGTGTTAAAACGCGGCATTCTCGTTACGATGTCCAGGTTGGCATGGTCATCGCATTCATGACAGGGTTAGGAGAGCTCTACTGGTAATCCAGTCTATCTTTCATCGTCATTCGGAAGCTCAAAGTTGGGGATCGACGCAGGATGCCATTCCACTTGCTAAAGAGTAAACTGTATACGAACACACTCCGTATGTCCTATCCCCTTTCTTCTAACATTCTATTGATGCAACATCGGTCCCGAATGTAGTTGCAATGTGCGGCAGGTTTCTCCAGCGCCCGAACGTTGAGCCCTGGACTGACCAGCACTCGACTAGGCTTAACTCTCGTGGTGAAAGCCTCGTTCCCACTCCCAACATCCATGTTAGCGTGGGGAAGGAGACTTCACAACCACACCGAACAGAAAAGGTAATATGTAGCCTTCCCTTTTCCTGCTTAGTAGTTCTCATCGGCTCTGTCATCTACTAATATTAGGGCCAAGAAGAGGGGGAATTTCGAAAGTAGAAGCCATTCCAAGCATACACTGACTTCTTCCGAGGACCTAGGTACACAGCGTACGTCAGCTAATATATCAATAGATCCTACCCTGTCTAATTTCGGGTCTCTGGCATGCAGTTGACGTGACGGTCCCCTGTGCATGGATGTGGTATATTTTTCTTGTATGAGTTGACCAGTCATGGCATCAGTAGTTTGGAATATGATGGTTACGGACCGGTTTGTACTGGTTAACGACCAAGCTACCGAGCATATACAAAAAGGCGGTCAGTGCATACTCTGGGGTCGCTCGGCAACACGATGGTTTTTCTGGTTTCCGCGGCTGCTGGTTCGCTGATGCATGAGAGCCGGCAGCAAATGTCATGATGAAAATATTCGTGAGCTGCCGCCACTCGGTACCTTATTTCAACACCCAGCATTGATTGAGTAGAGGCGAGCATATGAATAATTCACCCTTTTTCTCTACATTGAGCTAATGATTCATCTGTTTGAATGGACGTTCGACAGAGTGCCGCTTGGGCCAACAACAACCCTGCGAGTCGGCGACGCGTGGAGGCACAGGGACCCTATCATCATTCAATCATATCGACATGTGTCCAATGACCCTTGGGGAGACTTTTAGCTCGGCGTTATTCTTGCCGATACGGACGTACTTGGAAGTGGCGAAGTCTGAACATGCGGTTGATAAGTTCAGCCTTGGATCTGTTCCCCTCTACCGTTATTCCCTCAGTACTTGGGGTGTGAATCCCCTTGATAATCCTCTCCTTCGCAGGTTGACCGCTGACCACCAACCCAAAGCACCGTGCCTGCGTATCGACTTTGGTGCTGCCAATTCTTGGGCCCCATGGCTACCACGCACAATGCCGGTGGAGACCAGGTCAACGTAGGTCAATTCTATGCGGCCATGTATTGGGGTGAGTCCTGCTGTGATGGTAATTTCTCCGGGAATTTAAGATTACATCCCTCTTCCTTTTCCTTCGCGTTGGCAACAGGTTTTGTTATATCAACGTCGTACGTATCACGACCTATCGCATTCTCGTTCAATGTGCCAAACGTACCCGGCCCAGCTTCGTTGGAATTTCGATCGTTCAAGGCTATCTGTACTACACGAGAAATAACAAGGATGGATGGCCGATGAAGACTTTGGTGAGTCTCTTCACCATAGCACAAAGAAAAGGATTTAAATGACTTTTGCAGGTCGCTTCCTTGCTGTGAGAGCATCCTATCAACCATGTTGTTTTCAGCTCCTTATCAGCTCTTAGCATTTTCGATCCAGCCACTAGCATCTTAATGGCCGAAACCATCTATTACTACTTCGTTCGTATCGCATCAGCCATCTTCTTCAACCGATCCTTCAGCTCTTGTCTAGGTCATGAATTTTGGGGTTTTCCAAGCACTAGCAGAAGTTCCCATGTGAGTATACGAGGACTCTGCCGTGAATCCATGGCTCATTGTGATTAGGTCGTGGGTTGTGGAGAATGGGTTGACAGTGCTAGTGACGGCAATGTGTGTCCCTATACGGTCCCTTGTTCGACCATTAATGAGACGTTGCGTAGGACCCAAATCTTTTTTGCTTCTAGAATCAACGCGGGTACGTATGATGTTTGCCTGCTGTGATTTTGTGGGGAGTCCGTGGTTCGATGCTGATCTTGTCGCAGTCAACAGTAGACTTGACATTTTGCCCTTTGGACGGACCGCGCCAATACTTGTGGTTGGTTACGCATAACGTGAATTTGTGCGTTTAGCTGACTCTCTTTACTAGCTCGTGTTCTCCTTGATTGCCTTCGGTAAGTAATGTGACACTCGATCAACCAGCATCCTCACTCCGCCCTGGTTAGTGGCTGGAACCGGTGAGGACATCAAGAGGCATCATTGTCTGAAGTTAACCGTACTTCCAAATCAGTGCGGACGGTCTTCATAGGCGTTTGGACGGTTACGTCTTTTTCTCAGATTATATTCCAAGTGAGTCCTTGATCAGAGCTCTTCCGACTATTGAAACATTCACGCTTGATCCGTCCAGACCTTTGTGACCATTGAAGAAGCGTGTGCTCTCATCTCAGATCTTCTCGCATCGGCCTGTTTCTGCTATATGCTCTCCTCCCCTTCTCTCGGTTCTGGGAAGTAAGTGAACTCTTGATGAACGGGGGTTCCTGACGTTTAACGTTCGGTCCTAGACGGTCGGCGAGATTGAAGGCGTTGTTCATGTTTATAATTAACCGGGCTATCCTGATGGCCATCGTTCAAATTGGCATGCTTATTGCATATCTCGTTGCGAAGAACTACCTCTACTGGTAAGTGTCTGTTTCCTGCCCACCCTGGTGTACATGTATCGATGTCTTCAGGATGCCATTCCATCTGTGCAAGAGCAAACTCTACACGAATACGCTTTGTAAGTTGGCTTGTATATCTGTGAAAGAGTCGTGAATTAACCATTCCTTCGCAGT
>JBBPJZ010000198.1:0-29804 GCA_038089015.1 Chalciporus aff. trinitensis
AGATATGATCATAAGATAAGATCCTGAAGAAGTTAGATAAGATAGCATAGAGCGAGAAGAAATGGTTAAGTCCATGGATGTAGCGTGTCTTGTGAGGGCACCGTAACAATGACAGTCGGGGCATTCAACATGTGGCTTTTTGCAATCACGGGTCCAATGCGACTTATCACCACAGTTGTAGCAGCTGCCTCATGTTGGAGGTCCGCATGATGGAGGTTGTCTGAATGGTTGTGAAGAAGAAGCGGAGATGTTCATTGCGTTGGGATCTCTACTTCTAGATTGGGATGTGGTTCTTCCACGAGGTTGGAAGCCTCTGTTCGACGTGTTTCCTCTAACAAAGTCAAGCACTTCTTGCACATTGCCTATTGCGGAAATGTTTCATAGGTAAGGAACAACGTCTGGTGTTCGTTTTCCTTCTCTGAAGATCTGCGCAATGATAGATCCTTTGGTGTTCTTCTCCAATAAGGAAATTGCATGTGTTGGGTCAATGTTTGCCCTATCGTAGACAGCTTGCCATCTGACGATGTATTCATTCGTTCTTTCATTCTTCTGTTGTACTATTTGGGTTAAGTGGTGCCTTGCCCAATCTTGTTGATTGTTGCTTCTAAAGAGTCCTTCGACTTCTGCTTCAAGCTCTACCCACATGTAGGCAGGGTCTCGTGCTAATCTTGTCTGAGTGAACAGACTGCCTTTGTTTCCTTTGATTCATGAGAGTACAGCAACTACCGCGTCATATGAACCATTGGGGATGGTTGCAGTGTTTGTCGTGAGCCAGGCTTTCATTTTAGCTCACCATTCTTCAAATTTAGAGACCGATCCGTCATAGTCTCCGGGGTCTGCGAACACTTCAATGCGGCGTGAAGCAGCTGTCGTGCCATATGCTGGAATTCGTGCCGTAGCGGCTGTAAGCTCTGCTTGTAGTCTTTGTATTTCCATTTGTGCAGCTGCGGCTTGCACGTGTTGTGCCGTCTGCTCTGTGACCAACATGGTCATTAGTTGTGTGAGGGCTGCTTGCTTTTCATCGTTGGTAGTGTTTACGTCAGTCAAGACATTCAAGTGAATCATAAGAGGTGTGGGTGCTGCCATTGTTTTTAGGTTTTATGGGGAAATGGATATATATAGATGTGAAAGCATAGAGAGAAGATTTGAAAAGGAAATTTGATATTTCTAGTGGAAGCGCCTGTACTTAGTAGATCTTCCTAGGTAGAGTTCTTGGATCTCTTGGATAAAGATCTTAGGGTCCTGTGTGAGAATGTGGGGAGTGCGTCTAGGCTGAGAAAGAGAAGGCCTAGGGTGAAGTGCGGGCGTATGGTAATGGAAGGGAAAATCGTATCTAAGCTTAGTTGGCTCCTTCTTATCCCTAATGCGTCTAGTGGGCCTCTTCTTGCGAGGTTGAGGAGAAGGAGTTGGAGTGTCTGATTTGTAAGATGAAAGGGGTGAGAGAGTAGTGATAGGAGGTAAGGAAGGGCGTTTACGTTCTTCTGCTAGTAGCAGGGTTTCTTCTTCTTCTGTGACTCTCTTGCGCTTGGTCCCAGATGTGGAACGGGAGCCTGAAGCCGTAGGCTGCGAGAGTGTGGGAGCCTTCTTCTTGGAAGCTACTGCCGGAGGAGGTGGCGGAGGATTGTGAGTAGCTGCTTCCTGATGAGGCGGTGTGGAAGGAGGCGGTGTCAGTGTCGGTGTGCTCAAGCAAGGCGGTGTCGGAACTATTCTTAGTTGCCGAATCCGCTTGTCGTAGAGTTCGTTGAAGAAAGTAGGGACGAACGGGGCGTAAACCCGTTGACCACCTACTGTGTTGAGTGGTGGTGGCGAAACATACCCTTTGTCTTGTTGGATGGGGCCGGGTGCCAAATCGTTCAGGTCGAGCTCGCCTTCTTCTAAGGGCGGAGCGTAGACCTGGGGCTGATGGGGCTCGTCGAGTACGAAGCCTTGGGAGTAGTCTGAATAGACGTCTGTGTAGTGGTACGGATAAGGTAGAAATGGATATGAGCTGCCAAGCTCGTAGGCGACGTGAGGAGTTTGTTCTGTACCTTCTAGATACTCCTGTAGTCCCTGACTGGACCGCGCTGCGGATACCAGCGACCGATCGGCGAAGAAGGTGGCTGAGGCAGCGTAGGGGTTGCTGTAGTAGTTCACTGGACACTTTGTCCATTAGCCTTCTCGTCGGGTCTTGTCAATTGTTTGTACATACTGGCTAGCTGTTGCGTGTGGCTGCCAGGTGAAAGTGGTAAGGGTGAGGATGAGTCTAAACCTAATGAAATGACCGCAATACTAACTTGAAGTTGATCGTTCTTCAAGACTTGAGCTTGATCCTTAGGGCTTTCATTGCTGGTAGACCGTCAGGTAGAAGTATCAAGGGAAATCTCCAAGAGGTTTAGACTGAGGAGTTCCCCAGTCCCTCTTGGATCTTATATAGTCAGACTATTGTATGTACATGTTTGGTAAATACTAGAAGATTCTATGTACACGCGTCCTGCACTCATAACGCCATTGGCTGTAAATAGATATTCGTAAGTCGTACGATATGAGTTTGTATCGCTATTGGTTAGAATGTAGTAGAAGGTTCCATAGGGTTCTACATGATGTCATAGGTTGTGTACACGTGTTTAACATGTGTATGAGTTGAGAGCGGTCTGGAATGTGACATCATGAGTCACGTGATATAGATAAGATAGTGGTCACGTGATATCGATAAGATAAGATGTTGAGCAAAAAAGTTGTTAAGTCCAAATGGTGAAATAGGCGATTGTAACACATATGGACTAATTTCATTCTCACGCTGTCACACAGCATGTTTCACTTTGACAGGCCTCTTTTCATTTTCGCTTCATTTGCACCTTACGCCCTGTTTTACATTCCTGTGCTGCCACCTCCTGTTTCACCAGGCTATGCACACAGCTTTGTATTCCCTATCATCCAATCATAAAATCACCATACATCATACCATGTACCTTTACCTCTTATAGTCATAGTAGGGACAAACATGTACAAATAGATGTAGGACTATATAAACCCCAAGAGACTGACTGGGACGCTCCCCAGTTTAGTTCACTTGGAGATTTCCTCTTCAACTGCCCTCTGCTCCTGCTGTAGTGACTTCTCACCTTCAGCACTTACTCTTATCTTTACAGCTGTTTTCAAAACAACGCAGAAAACACATTTTGAGAATAGATCACCTGAGCCAGGACCCCGAAAGTTTCTAAGCCAACAGTATGTGTGATGTTTGTGTGACAGTTGTACTTTTATTCACCATGTCTGCGGCATCACCTGCACATGAAATGGAGAAACTTCTCTGTACCTTCACTGTCTCACTGACCATATATTCACTCCTGAAAAAGAAGGCAGCAGGAAAGACTAGAGGTTCAACTTTGAAGGAAGAAAAATCCAGCAAGATCAAAGAGCTTCAATTTGCGGTTGACAATGACAACTACCTGGAGTTTTTATGCAGTATACTTGACAAGCATGGTCAAAGTCATTACAAGGTCTCAGCAAAGAGGCACTTTGCTTTCAAGTATGTTCCACCAAAGGTGAAAAGGTAAGTGGCATTTCATATCACTTGTCACAGTGTAATTTCTGAGCCTAAGTCTATTTACAAGTAGCCAGCGTGCCAGTGATGCAATGGATGTTGATCATGAAGCTGATTACCAGGAAATGGTGAAAAAGATCCATGATAATGAGTATACAACAATGAAGATTCTCGTCAACATGAAGGAGGTTGAAAAGCTTCCTACTATGGATGCAAACAATGAGGAGGTTGATGATGAACAGAGCAAGTCAAACGAGGAAGAGAATCACAAGGTATGGTATGGTAATAACATGACTGTTTGAAACTCATTGAATTTATAGAGTTTGTCAGCCAAAGCCATTGATCTCGACTCACGCCTTGCCCATTGGCGTATCAAACTCCAGACTCTCTACAAGAATGACTTTGATGAAGGCTTTACCTACGTTGGTCCAATGGGTCCACTCCCACTTACTCCGAACATGATTTTAGACTGGTGCCGTGCACTAGTGTGTATTTTTTTTACTCTGTTCACAAGTATTTACTAATTAGTTTGTAGAACGAAGGGCAAGCTACACTGAAAACGCCTCCAAATATTGAGTCATTCAATATTGCCAATAAAGTACCGTTCTTGCATCCAGCACGGAAAGCACAAGCCATGCCAATGCAATCACCAACACCAAACGTGGACACAAACTCATTGACAACTCTTCTCCTGCTCCAATCTCTTGCCAACAATGGTCTTTTACAGCCTTTGGTTCCGCTCTCTTTGTCTGTTCCCTCAAATGCTCCACCACGGCCAGCGACACCTGTTCCAGTAGACACACCTGCGGTAACTGGACAGCCTCCAACTCTTTCTCCACCTCGTCCCTCACCTGCTCATCTTCGGCTCTTTCTCATGTATGCCGAAAGCCATCATGGCATACGTAGTGCATGGCAATATGAGCATGCACTCAATGTTCAGGGAATTGGGCCCGACATTCTTGCTGATATCGATGACCAGGTTTTATCTACAATGGGTATGTCAACAGGAGACATCATTCGCATCAAGAAGGCGAGTACCATCTGGTGGAATGGTCCTGAGGCCAAGCGGAAGTGAAGTAATACCTCCACGTCATCAAGCAGCAATGGTAGCACTGGGAACTTGAACAAAAACGGACCGGAGAAGAAACGCATTGCATATGAGAAGCAATACCACGATGGTGGTGAATGGCACTTTTCGGGACTGCCAATGCAGCCAGATGGTGATGGCGATCAGTTGCATCTTGATTATGACCTTTATTACCTCTGCGAGACCCAGAACCAATGGCTTCCAGTTCCAAAAGGCTTTGTCGTTATAGAAGAGGATGAGGGCGGGCTGTAAAATTTGTTCTATCATATACTGCTGACTCTGGATACCAAACAGTACTGTCTACACTACGTAGCCTGATGCACGAAAATAACCAAATGCTTTGTCAGGAGTGATACTTTGACAGGCATGGACAATGGCCATAACAGAAGGATCACCCTCATGGCAACGCAAGTAAGCCTTGATTGTTGAAAACGCTTGTTCGATTGGGTTGTAGTCGGGGGAATAAGGTGGTAAATAGATCAACTTGCAGACTATGTGTAGCATATTCAGTGAGGATATGTTGTAGAATACACAAGGAGCTTACGGTGCATATCTTCAACGAGCGTTCGAACATCTTCACCCAAGTGTATGCGACAATTGTCCATTATGATAACACTGCGTGGACCAGGGTATGGGTTTGTGAACGGCATCTACAAAGTGTCAGATAGTCTCACAAACTGAAATAGCTGAGACACACGACATATTCTTGCAAAAATTTGATAAAGCGAGCACTGTCGATGGGACCCTCAATGATATCATATGAGATAACACCATCAAGTGTGAAAGCAGGGAGAATAGAATAGCGCATACCACGTACGAAGGGTCTTCGTACACGGCAGCGCTGCCCTTTGGGTGCCCAACCATACTGGCGAAAGGATGTGCGCCGGTCCTTTGCTGCCTCATCAATGAATACCAGCATATTTGCGTCCGGCACTTCAGCCCCAATGCGGTTCATATACAGTGCACGCAGCTCATCATTCCGCTCAGAAGCAGAGACTGAGATCATTTTTCGAGGGAGCTGGAGTTGCCGAAGGGTGCGTTGAAGGGTAGGAACCGTGGCATATACCTGGCACTTCTCCCACAACTTGTGCTGGAGCTCATCGAGATAAATTGTGCAGCGGTACTCGATGATGTTTCGAATGAAAGCAACATCAGCGTTGCTGAGAATACGAGAACGCCCCATAGTGCGAGAGTACCTGAATGGATTGGAGATGACACCAAAGTGCCAGTAGAGGTGAAGAGTCTTGTACACGAGAGATTTCTTGACACCAAGATAGCTACATATCTCCTGGACAGTGTGACCTTCTTGGAAAAGAACAGGGATGTTGGCTTTCACGTCGTTGGATATGTGATGTATGAGCATTAGCGTCGTAGCGAAGATGACGCACTGGCAGAGCGTGACAGTGATTTACCCTCTCATGTACATCCGGGGTCCTAGCTCGGGATATTCTGTCAAGTCGATTCTCAAATTGTGTTTTCCGCATCGTTTTGAAAACAGCTGTAACCCCTCTGGTTCTTGTGTAGACTTGATTCAACTCCTGGTTGTTTTGAGTCATTTCAGCTGCTCTGCCTGGATTATTTTGACTACTTCAGCTATTGCTCCTTCTTGTTTTTCCACCTGTATTCTACCTTTCTTAGTCTCTGAATATGCATGACCCACCATTTTGACTTGGGATTGAGGAGCTATGCTGACACAATATTGACTTCCTTTTTTGGAATAATCTTTGTATTGAGGTAATGATAAGATGTCACAACAACATGCATTCCTGGCATGCTCATGGCAGGGCAATACAACATTGTTCACTCAGATTTACACTGTACAAATCTGATTTACAGTTACTTCCATCCATTCAGTAAGATTACAAAGGCCAGAAATTTTAAGCTGTCTCAAAAATGGAAATATACTAGATATTCTACCCTAAAACAGCCTGTTGAACAAGGTCCAGCAACTCTTGTGTGTTTTGGGGCTTATATGTACATGCAGTAGACAAAAATTGATGGTCTCCGTGATCCTAATTGAAAGGAATGGTGAGAATTGAATTTATTTATCGCATTGACGCAAATGGTGGTGGTGTCGCAAATGACAGTGGATGACCGTATCTGAGTGAGTCTATTATAATTATGTTTTCGGCTTGCTCCATCTCCCAAATAAAAACAAAGTGATGACTGAACCAACCTCGACGACTAGTCATGACTGACCTGACACCATCTATACTGGAGTACCACTTTACACGATGGTACTCAAGTGGCTCCACATTTCTATCCCATTCCTGTCCAATACCGAGAAACCGGTCGAGAAACCTGGCTTCGTCCCCATCTCTGTTAACTGGTTCCCTCATCGCGTCTGTAACTATAATTGTCACTTTTGTTTCCATACGAACACGAACGAGTTCCTCCTTCCTCTCGATGAGGCAAAACATGCCCTTCGTCTCCTCGCAGATGCAGGGATGAAGAAATTCAACATTAGCGGCGGCGAACCCTTCCTCCAACCACGTTACATAGGGGAAGTATTCAAGTTCTGCAAAGAGGAACTCCATCTTGAATCCTGCTCGATTGTAAGCAACGGATCGCGCGTGGCCGAGAAATGGCTGAAGACCTACGGCCGGCATCTCGACGTCATGGCTATCTCCTGTGATTGCTTCGACACAGAGACGAATCTCAAACAAGGACGCGCCGAGAACGGGACTGCGACGATGTACATCAATAACGTGTTTAAAGTAGCGCAGTGGGCGAAAAAGAATGATATCATCGTCAAGATTAACACTGTCGTTACCATGTGCGTATGACCACTCTTCCGCTATTTATTCGAGCCCTGATTGGCCCTCGCGGCAATAACTGGAACGAAGATATGAACGACCAAATCGCAGAGATCGCCCCTGTCCGGTGGAAGGCTCGTCCTTATCGTCATGTGATTTCACTAGATCCACGCTAAACGCCACAATCGAATAGGTCTTCCAAGTCCTCTTGTTGGACTCGGAGAACACGGGGCCGGAGACCAACTCTCTTCGCGACGCGCGTCACCTAACAATCACGCACGACCAATACCAAGCCTTCCTCGATAGGCACAAGGAGCAGGCGTCGCTCGTCCCGGAGGACAACGAGACCATGAAGGACTCGTACCTACTCCTTGACGAGAAAATGTGGTGCGTGTTTCCTCTCTGTATCGGGATACAAAATAACAGTCACGGCGTTCCAGACTCCTGGATTGTCGGGACGGTGGAAAGAAGCCTGGTAGATCTATTCTCGACGTCGGGGTTGAGACAGCTCTTCTCGACTCGGGCTTCGATGAGAAAACGTTCTTGGACCGTGGAGGAATTTTTGACTGGACCAGAGACGTTCCAGGGACTGACCAACAGAACTTGGAGTGGTTACGGAGAAGAACATTTGACTGCCAGTGGGCTGGCCCGTCGAAACTTGCTGTACGTATACGCAGGAGGATTTGTAGAGCAGTGTACCTTACCGTTTCCGGGTTTTGCGAGAATCGTGGACTGCGTTCCCTCATTGGACCACGCGATCGGAGGAGGGTCGGAGGGTGAGGACGTGACAGTCAAATAGACATGACTCTGATATCCAATACTGCGGGAGACTATACCATGCATGGAAACATGACCAGAGGAGCGAGAACAAGCCTTTCGCCACTTCAAGTTCCCAACGCGCCCCTCTTCGGTGGTTCAGGGTCGCACAGTGTGCGACAGACAGAGCCATCAGTGTTAAGATTAACACTGTCGTTGCAATGTGCGTATGTCTGAAGAATTGTATACGATGGTCTGTGACGGTATAGATGAGTTCGAGCTGATCCTCGTACTTGGCCTCTTGGCAGTCAGAGCCAAGACCTACTTCAAAACGCTTATTCAGTCCATTCAAAAATAGCCGGGGAACTCGCGGCCCGCCGGCACCACCCACGCTCACTCCTTCCAATTCGCAACTACGGCTCGGCCATTGATCATCAGCGCCATGCCACCGTATCACTCCTAATCCAATAACTGGGAGGAAGATATGAATCACTAAATTATGGAAATCACCCCTGGGCGGTCTTTATCAACACGTGATTTCAAACGCAGAACATTGCAAAATCGCAAAACGAGATGAGACGGAGCAAGAACAGGCCCAACGCCTTCAACCCCTCCGCATCGCGCCATAGCGAAACCAACACACAGCATAGAATTCACCCTCGCCACTAGTCACCCTTGAGTTGTCTGTGGATGAAATCTTTCCCAAACGTCAGAAAGAAAACTCGCCTTCAGAACAAATAGGGGTGCCTCTTAATGCTCCTCGTGCCACCATAGCGAAACCAGGGGTTGAAGTTGTCAACAGAAGGCCGTGGAAGAATAAAAAGGGACTCACCTTGAGAAGATGAAAGGACCACGGCTGCCTCCGACTCCCCCGCATCCTGCAATCGCGTATATAAGACGGATCTAGGGGAAGAACGGCGACTTCAGAGTTACGCCGCGGTCATGACTAGCCGCTCGACGTACCTGATCTGCCGTAGTTTCCCCGACGCCTGCTTTTTGACCCAGCACTGCCATTGACCATTCGTTGTTCGAGCTCCCTGTAACGGAATTCGTCACATAAGGTCCGGGACAATAGAAAGGAACTCGCCGCTTGCCACCATAGAGAAAACGGGGTGGGTGTAGTTGGAAATGTGGCCGCAGGCTTCTACTGAACGTCATACACGGACGATATTATCTTCATCGCTTCCTACCGCCACTTGCTGCCATCGAGTCGTTTTAAGTTCTGTAGCTGAAATCGTTAGCAAACGTTGACTACGCAAAGAAACTCACATTGCAATCGCCACAATCAACGGAAACTTGTGATGCCACAGGTCCTATAAACAAGTCAAGAGAAAGCGAAATGGCAATCTTACCATGGCGGGAGCAATATGTGCCTAACAGCAGATGGCGACCTTCGACAAGGTTGCCACCGACTGTCGGACGCACCTTGTTCCCGATATATGGCCCCTCCTGTGTTATTCTCCTTTAATTCAATATCACAACCGTCGCCCTCTTCAGTCGATTTCGAGTTAATTCTGTAATTTGAGAAGTGTCATCATGCGTAGACAAAAGGGAGATAAGAAACTCACCTTTAGCTTCCTTACCAGCGTCCAGGTTTGCTCTGGATCACCGGTGCTTCTTCACGCGGTTTGTTTTTGTTCATTCATGATCGTTCACGTCTTCCTTGAATCTTTTCTATTCGACTGCACCAACCGGCCTGGAGCCACGGGACGGCAGGAATCTGTGAGGTACGAGACATCAGTCACGACGTCGAGGGGACTCGGAAGGGGGATACTCACCATCGCCCTTGCTACTGTTCGCGTGTGTGCCGTGATATCCCCCAACACGATCCCGACACACGAGTCTGAAGACCCAAAAAGCGAGGCCCCTGCGCGAGAGGTGAGTGCGAATACCTGTAAAAGAACCAAAAATCTTTGTATTCGCCATCAGTAGAAGGGAAACCCTTAAAGGCGGCCAACGTCTTGAGGCACACGGGTCATTCAAGGCAATCCAGGCAATGGGGTTCAAGTCCACCGAGGTGCGTCATGCCAACTCGCAGGTTAAACGTCTCACTCGAGAATCCAGGTCCTTGAGGCGTCGAATCTTCACCCGCACTCGCGGCGGTTATCATGGTGCCAGATAGGGAACCAGAAAAACTCCACCGAGGTGCGTCGTGCCACATCGCTGGTGACAACATCTCACTCAGAACATCGAGGGCCTTCGAATCTTCACCCGCGCTCGGGACGGGCCATCAGGAAAACCAAAGGCCGAAGTGCGTCATGCCAACTCGCGGGCTACAACGTCTCACTCGGGAATTCGTATCTTCATCCAGACTTGCGGCGGATCACAGGGATATCTAAGATTTCCGGTCAGTCGGGACATCAAAGACGAAGGTCACAACACACTATATCGTGTTGCTGACCCGAGGTACGTCGTGCCTGCGCTACGGCTACAACGTCTCACTCGGGCAGTCGAGGTCCTCCACGTCCAATCTTCATCCGTTCTCGCGGCGGGCCACAAGGATAGCTAAGATGACTAGTTAGTAGGCTAATTGTTAGCGAAGGTAACCCAGTGACGTACCATATGATGTTGCTGACCCGAGGTACGTCGTGCCTGATCGACAGCTACAAACATCTCACTCGGGTATTTGAGGTCCTCCACGTCCAGGGTTCATCCGCACTCGCGGCGGGCATCGTTGGGCCAATACTCGGGGCCAAATAGTCGGTGGCGAGATGGCGGCGGCAGGTAATAACCGGCAAAGGTAATGACAAAGAGAGTGCAGAGACAGCGCGTAGAAGTAAAGAGTTCGCCACCAGCGAGTCGCGGACGACCACCAGCGGGGGAGAGAGAAGGAGAAGAAGGAAGAGTGGTGGATAAACAGGATCGAAGTGTGACCGAGCTTTTATACCTAGGAAATATGGCTGACAATGCAGTATTCCACAGTGCCACCCCGACATCAACAAAACATCCGTGTGACCTGTAACGGCTCTGGACTCGAAGTGGAGTCTTTCGATCGTGACTTGCATAGCATTTCGATCGCGTTGTTTTGTCTAGTAGTGGAGACTTACCGCGAGACACGATTGTGTGGACCATACGTTGTTCTCTGAGTGTGAAACGAAACGAACAATGCAGTCGTGATAGCTTGGACCCACATGTATACTGTAGAGAAAGACTCTATTGTTCAGAGCGTTTGGAAAGTCGTATCTAAGCTGTGGCGGGATAGTCTTGTGTTCCTGGTAACTTGGGCTCGCCACCTCAAAGTCGATTGGCAGCCGCACGCCACACTTGCACGAGTCAACCATTTAGCAACGCATCCAGGATGAATCGATGACGGGTGACAATGCAGTAGGAAAGCAATGTAGAGTCCCATATTCTTGCTAGAAGACGGTGAATCCATTGATGATACCAAGGTAGGTGTACAAAGCGCGTAGCAACCGACACTATTGTGGCGGTTTGGCTGAACCGATAGTGATATGCCCGGAGTCCCGGACCGGTACCGGCCTGGCACACGCTCACCAACTTGGCCTCCAATTGGTCTTCGAACTGAAGTTCCCGACTCCCACCCGCCTTAGGCTCATGATCCTCCAATCAGCGCATGAAATCACACATACGACTATTGAACTGACCGGCACATTGAAGGGCCTTAAATTCAGATTTCATGATCCTCTCGCAGGACTTCCAATGTTGCTTTGACCCCTGCCGACAGGATCAATCCCTTCCAGAGGGCTTGACATGTATTTTCTATACGTTCGACGGAAAGATTGGTGAGCCCCATTTCTCAGGATGTCCTTTTTGCCAGGCTGAGCTCGACGCTCCCGCAGCGCTAAGCGCGTGTTTCCTTGCAGCACACTTGGGATGCGAACAGAACCATTTTTTTCAGCTTCTCGGCAGGGTCTCGTGCTATATGTTCTGCTTACCGAACAATGATTATCGACTGGCGAATATGAAATCATACTCCAATCATGGCAGGTCCGCAGTTCATGTTTATATTACTTCGGAAACCTTGCACAGGATGATAAAGGGATAACGCCACTTTGTGGGTATAGCGTAGGACCCTTATTACAGCAACGGACGGGACTACCAGTTCGCATTTGGGGGCCAAGACTTTCGCCGGCGCTTAATCCGCTTGATGGAAGACGCCTGTACCAATAGTAACTCGTCCTCGCTCGATGTCAGTTGTCCCATGGAGTTTTGTTGTGATGCACTAGTGAGCCTCTCAGAGATTCCGCACCAAAGAAGCCCCCTCGGAGGTGCGATTCGTTCCTTGGGCGCTCCCCACCTGATTGCGTATTCATCGGGCGCAATGCACGCACCTGACATGAAACATGCTCCTAGCCTGGATATGGACGCGCCACCTCATGCGACAACCATCAGTCTTCCCATGGGGCCCCCACAATGTTCTCATTTCAGGTCAGATATATATCCCATCATGAGCCTGTTCGGCCCCCTTCGACGAGAACCTTTGGGGTGTCCCAAGGCATATAAATTCCTCGATCTGTCCAGGGGCCAAAATCAAATCCCCTCAAATTTGTCTCTCCGCCCGACCCTATAAAGTCCCCAAACAACGCAACCGCTTTCAAACCAGCACCAACTCGAGACTCAAGGGCTCGCCTTATTGCGTTTCGATATGGTGTTTAGTTGGCTTGACATCTCGTTCCCGTTCTTTAACACTTCGAGGACAACGGCTGCGTTGGTGCCAGTTTCCGTGAACTGGTTCCCTTCTCGCCGGTGCAATTACGAATGCCATTTTTGCTTCCACACAAGCACAAATGATTTCATGCTCCCCCTGGAAGACGCTAAGCGTGGGTTACGTCTACTCGCCGATGCTGGAATGAGGAAACTCAATATCAGCGGCGGCGAGCCGTTTCTTAACCCGTCTTATATTGGGTCCATCTTCAAATATTGCAAAGAAGAACTCGGCCTAGAATCTTGCTCCGTCGTCAACAATGGTTCCAAGGTGACGGAGAAATGGCTTGATACTTACGGACAGTATCTGGACGTAATGGCTCTCTCTTGCGACTCCTTCGACACGGAGACGAATATCATGCAGGGTCGAGCGGAGCACGGGACTTCCGCTACTCACATCGGGACTGTTTTCAAAGTCGCTCAATGGGCTAAAGAAAGGGGTATCAAAGTCAAGCTCAATACAGTCGTAACAATGTAAGTTTTGTCTCTAGATATATGGTTTTGCTTACTGAACCATCCTATGCGAGCAGCAACAATTGGCAGGAAGATATGAATGATCAGATCGAGGAGCTTGCCCCTTTCCGATGGAAGGTATGGTCTATCTTCTTTGTCCACCGAACTCGCAGTGTTGATCAATCCGGTCAGGTTTTCCAAGTTCTCCTATTGGACTCGGAGAATACCGGCGCCGAGACGGGTTCTCTACGCGACGCTCGACACCTCACGATTACGAGTGAGCAGTTTCAAGCATTCCTCGACAGACATGCGTCGCAGGCATGCCTGGTCCCGGAGGATAACGAGAGCATGAAAGACTCGTATCTGAACCTAGACGAAAAAATGAGGTACGTGAGCGGTATGAAACGTGACATTTAGAGACTAAATTGCGTTGGATAGATTCCTCAATTGTCAGGAAGGGGGAAAGAAACCTGGGAGATCTTTGTTGGACGTGGGTGTCCAACTGGCGCTCCAGGATTCAGGATTTGACGAGGAAGCCTTTAAGGAGCGTGGGGGGATATTTGACTGGAAACGAGAGGCTCCAGCGTCACTCGAGTGGTAGCTCATTTCACCGTTATTTGGTCGTAGTACTAGTAGTAAGTAAGATGGATGATTTGCTTCGAAGCTTTTTCCAAAGTCCGCGACTCGCTTATTGCATGTATTTTTGTACAACGTTATACTTGTACTGTATGTTGTAACTTGGAACATTATTTACTTGGACTGAATCCACCACTTCATCCGTTGCCTCCCACTGCATTGAATATGCACCCCAGTCCTTTGCACTTGGCCTCCATGATACGTTTGGGGCTTCTCAACCACACTCGCTCGCTATCGCAAGCCGCTGAAGCTGCCAAGGTCACTCTTGCACTACTTCGACAGGCAGCAGATCGAAATGTAAACCCCACGAACAACCATCCAAGTCATAGTGTCCTACCACTCGTACACTCTTCTATCAACCTCACTCTTCCTTCTGGCCAATTCGACAACCCCATTGTCACTCATCGCGCTTCCTGCAATGCCGGCTCAGTACCTCCGGAGGAAGAGGAAAACCTACTTCCGATGTTTTTGGATGCGCCCTCTCCGAAGAATCCCGTCGGTTTCCTGAGGCCAAATGTTGTGGAACAAATTCTCAGCAATAACCAAGAGAACGGGGAAGAGTCGATGTGGAACGTGCTTCGCAGGGATGATGGGAGTCCCTGGGCGGTATGTTTTGCTGATCACGTCTCCGACTTCAGGACTAGGTCAGATTCAATGGGTGTGGTATTGAGAGCATGGAAAGAAAAGGGTCTTTTTCCGGACATTCTAAAAGGTATGAACCACGCTTCTCATTCCTGCATTCGCCTGGATTAAGCTTGAAGACTAGGCTGGAGCGACGAAATATATCCCGTGTATACGCCTCGGAGCCAGCACGTTAATGCCGGAACAAGCATTGCATTTGGCATTGAGCGCGCCGCACTACCTCTGTTTGGATTTGTGAACTTTGGCTGCCTCCTGACGGGTAGGGTTCCTTTGTTTGCATTCACCCCCATTCATTCTAACGTCGATAAGCCTTCTATGACTGTCCTACGACAAGAAAGACGATGCTCTGGATTCCTCGACGGTCATTCTCGAAGAGCACGTGGGTCAACCCGTCCATCTCCTTTTTGTCGTCTGAGTTTTTTCAGATGGCCCGGCCGCTATGACTGCACTGTGGGAGGTGGCATGGGGCTCGGGGAGAAACCAAGCGATACCATCATCCGCGAATGTACAGAAGAGGCCTCACTTCCTCCCGCTTTCGTGAGGTCCAACCTGCGTTCTACAGGAATGCTGAGTTTCATGAATCGGTCGCCCTCCAAGTGGATCCTTCCCGGGATTTACTATCTATACGAGCTTCGGCTTCCCAGCGATGGCTCCATCGAACCAAGGACGAATTCTACGGATAACGAGGTAGACTCGTTCCACTTGATGAGCGTCGACGATGCTATGAATCTTTTGGTTGGTGGCGCGTTCAAGCCCAGTTCGGCGATGGCCCTGGTCGACTTTTGCATACGACGAGGGATCATTACACCTGAATCGGACCCTGCATATCTCGATGTCTGTATGGCAATCAGGCAACCCGTCGTCTTGCCGTACCCATCGCCATAGCACAGTTGTTGTCTTGTACACACTCATAGGATATCTCAGCACTACTAGCATTTATCAATACGTTTTTTCCTTCAGCATGGCTTGGCTCGTCTCACGCGACGGTACCACTATCTGGTCTATGCACACTGCCCACTATTTTGTTGACATGGGCGACCGGCCTGTCCCAACAACCCACCACCCGCAGATTTACCGCACCGATTCCAAGGCGATGGGTGCCCGAGCAATTTGCTTTTGTCTCAAGGACTCCCATTCACATTGTCAGGGTGGTTGGTACCTGCTGAGTGAGAGAACCAGTTTGAAGACTGAATGGTTGAGCTCGCTAGGCAGTTGTGAACGCGATTCGAATCCACCCACTTGTGTCGTTCATGATCAAGTGATCTGGAGAACGACAAGTACAGTAGGAACATCTTGCAAAGAAGTCAGTGAACGTTGGCTACTTGCTTGGCATCTCGATTTGAAGGATGCAAGGCGAAGCATCCCATACGATCCTGACCTTCTTGCCGTTAAAACCACCAAAGGAGTGTTCATCGGTGCTCTCGGACCGCCACCCACGACGGGTACTTGGCAGTTCAAGCAGTCGGCTGTCTCGCAGGGCATTCCCGGCAAACGACCTAGCTCATTCGATGCCACCAACGTTGCCTATATCATAGTAGATGAACAAACCAGGTTGTGTGACGTATGATGATCTTGTCAAGTGATCGGACGGGGACCAAAGACTCACCATCCCACAGAGGTGCGGATCATTAGCAGAACCGTCCGTAACGCCGTTTTCGTGTGGGGTGGAATCGGAATCTATTTCGAAGATGTTCTACCCGGAAGTTTCGATCGAATTACTGGCTATCAGTGGCGAGTAGGGTTCAGAGAGAAGATCGAGCTTCCAGACGTAACTGCGATTCTCCAGGCTTGGCTGGGCTCGGCCATGTGAGCCCTATCCTGTGTACTCCATATCGTCAATATGAAAGGAAGGTTTGCCGAATTTGTCAAACTTGAGCCTTGTGCATCACTGTGGAGACTTGGGTTTGCAGTGGGCAACCAGAATCACCATGCGCACATGCAAAAACTGTAGGCAGTCGCCCTCCCTGGACAAGATGAGTCTGTTCGCTGTACACGTAACTATACACACCAGTGCACCGAGTGTATATAACTGTGAGCATACGTAAACCCGGACAGATGGTGGTGGTAGCGGAGGAAGCAGCGTGAGATACTTTACCCTAGTGTTTCTGTCTACAACCAGCATCACCAGAATGGATAGCGCTGAGTTTCACGCTGCGGTAGGTGTAATGCTCGACTGGGATCATAACCCTAGGTTGACTAATTGGAACTGACTTGGATCATGCCCAGGTATACCATGTTGTACGCCAGTAGGCTCTCCTAGAAGCGTCACATCATACAGAATCTCACCTTTGTTGGTGCAGAATTCCTCCTCAGAAAGTAACGAGCTATAGTGCGCGAATCCCTGCCCAACTCTCTGTGTCAATTAACCGATACTCTCGCATTCGATAGGCCACATCGCCAAGTTGATTGGGATGCCCAGACATTCTCGCCACGTTGGCCAAGGTTTGGTCTTGCCCAATCGTTTCTTTCAAAAGTCAAACGCATGTTTACAGCCCTGAAATTCTTGTCACCCGACGTGAACCCACCTGTACCCTGGCATAGGGTTATCTCAGCAGCTGGGACGATCTCCTCGCGTGGCCCAGGTACAACCGGCGCGCAACGGCAACGTGACGCACTGGAGGCGGAAGGTATCGAAGTCACAGACGGCCGAACGGGTGATTTCAGAGTGAACTTTGCTACGTGGGGGTGGTTCCCTGCCCCTGGTACAATAGATATCGGTGAGCATGGAGGAGGGAGTCCAGAGCAAGAAGAGCAAGACGAAGAGGCTGATGATGGCTAACGCGAACGATAGCTATTGATAGCCTTCCTACACCACATGTTTTCTGGGTAATCCTTATGTGCGGTTTTTGCTTCTATGTTGTCCGAACCTTCTTAGCTACCGAATCATCCAGGTTGGTGTGAACTAGGCACCGGGGTACTTGATGCCATGCCACGCGCCTTCAATCAAGTGCCATTTATCCGTGAACGTGGTGGGAGTAGTTCTTCTGCCAATCATTTGATCCCGCTTATGAACCGAACATGAACCCATGTCCTCCCTCTGCTGCTATTCTTGCTTCATGTGGGTGAGAAACTGAACTGCGCGCTACCCTGAGTCTTGAGCTCCCAAAACCCTTCCTCCCTCCCTTGTACACGTTTCATCTAGTTCCCCATTACCACTTGCCAATATGCCTTGGGACTTGGTCCGCTTGAATTCCGGTAAGTAGATTACCCTCTGATCCCTATGTCCTCGGTTTTCGAAACTCGGTTAGGGTATTCTATGCCGACTATCGCATTTGGAACATGGACGTCAGGCAACGGTCAAGGCTCTATCGACCAAGTTGAACAGGCTTTGGAATCCGGGTTCAACCACATCGGTGAGTTTGAGAACTCCCCATATGCGCACGGATTAGGGTGTATTGATCGTGTGACAGACACTGCTCAGTCTTATCGGAATGAAGCAGAGGCAGGAACTGCCCTGCGAGAGTCTGGTCTCTCTCGTTCCGACGTTTTCATTACCACCAAGTACTCTGGTGCCAACGGCTTGGACATCGACACTTCTATCCACAACAGCCTCTCCAATGTAAGCTTTTCCCCGCTGCTCACACGAGTATCTGCTGATAACGTATCGCTGTAGCTTGGTGTGGATTATGTTGACTTGTATCTCATCCATTCACCGCGCCTTGCTGTTCCCGATATCCCTACTGCTTGGGAAAAGATGGAGAGGGTCAAGGAGGCTGGACTGGCAAGGTGGGACCATTCACATTTCGCTCATCATGCACGGAAATTAATGAGTCATACAGGAGCATCGGTGTCAGCAATTTTGATGAAAAGGACCTCGCGATTATGCTTGCTTCCGCCAAAATCAGACCAGCAGTGAACCAGGTCAGTGCTACCAAACAAAAACAACAGATCAGATACATCAACCAAGTTAACCTGATGTCGTTAGATTCTCCTACACCCCTATGTGTACCGCCGTCAGCGCCCTATCCTGGAATATGCAGCTGCACATGGCATCGTGATTGAGGCTTACAGTGCTTTGATGTTAGTTCGCGTCACAGTTATCGCCTCATGGTTACAACCGCCTAACCTTCACCGCGCACAGCCCGATTACTAGGCAGCCTGGTGGTCCTCTGGATGAACCGCTTAACAGGATCGCTTCCAGACTTGGAGCTACGACAGATCAGGTGTTATTGGCTTGGACCAAAGCCAAAGGAGCTGTAGTGGTGACGTACGTGATCTTCGACTTGAACCTTGCTCAGATTCTCAAAGCAGTCCAATGCTTACTCGCACCTAATCAGGACGAGCTCTAAGAGGACCCGTTTGCAAGGCTACCTCGCCGCAGGCGACATAGGTCCGCATGCTGGTATATTCATCAATTTCCCACTGACTCATGTTTGCACAATGCGTGGTCTTGGCAGAGCTTACACAGGAAGATCTTGATGCGATCGACGCCGCCGGAGCGCTCGGCGAGAAGAGTATGAACGCAAAAGCGACGCTTAGGAAGCTAGCTGCTGGAGCATTGGTCGGCGCTGCTGTGTTTGCGGCTTGCAGCTACTTCAAAATCCATATCTTCTGAGCTGCTTTATGTATTTGAAGTACAGCTGAATATTGTACAGTATACTGGGATCTATGTATATGCTTGCAAGGTCTTGACAAGTGGGAACTAAGTTAGGCTATTGGTTGTGGCGGTGACATTAGCTCCGCTGCGGACATCGCAACGCATGGTCTACTCACTGCCTCCTTCAAGTTCGCAAAGTTCATACCGCATACCCTTTAATTCCTCACCACAATCACTATCGTAACCATAACCACCACAACATGGCCCCAGTCTCGACACAACCCTCGTCTAATTCCATGAACGTGTACAATGCCGCGTCGTGTGGTGACGAGAAACATTCCAACCAATGCCAGGTTCACTTTGACTCCGATCAGGGATGTCCCTGCGCAGAGGAATCTGGCCGTCACAACGCATGCCACAAAGCGAGATTGCGGCGGATTTTACTCCCCATTGCGCTTTTGCTGCTTGCACTCGGAGCGATGCTGGTCATCTCGTGTGCAACCGATGTCGACGTTTTTGAGATACTGAACGCTGGCGTTGGAAGTCCTTTGGGCAAGAGGGCGACCACCACCGGACAATCGAGCTTCACGAACAATAAGCGTGAGTGTATCTCCAGGCACATCGTATTGATTTTATCGGTACTGAACCGGGATGGGCGCTAGTATATCTCATTATCATTTTCGTTGGGCTAGTCCTCGTGCTCTTCGCGGGTATAATGCTGAGCTTCTGTTGCTGCAAAGGTCAGGAATTTTTCTTTTATGAATGTCAGACGGGTTGAGATGTTTACTTTTCAACATAGGTGCGTTTGAGAACCCGATATGTTGCCCATGTTATCTGTGTGCATGCTGCGGAGGCCTTGGTGAGTCGTCAACATTTCTACATATCAAATGCTTGCTAATCAAATTTGTTATCAGCGTGCTTGGAGTGCATTGGATGCGGATTATGTGCGGCTGGACTTGACCTGGCTTGAGCGCTCGGTGATACCTCACAGATACCTCAGGAAGTTGCGCAGTGAGCAACAGTACGGACACTCTTTCTTGGACATTATTCGTTTGACTCCCGATACCTTCCTCCTGCTTGAGCATGGATACCTGTATTTCCGCAGTATATCACATCTCTTTTAGGGGTGTCTACCCTACAGGACCAAGTTACAGAAGCCTACGACCACGCGCTAACGACAGTCTCCTCGGGGCGCCTTGCGAAATGGCATCACAATCGTCCATCAAACATGTTTGAAGTTCGTGTTTCACTGGCCAAATTTGTTTAGGGTGATCTTATCGTTCCGAATCCGCACACATCTGCTCCAGTAATAACACAAGGAAGTAGTTGAGGTACCACGACGCTCAATCACTGTTTAGCCGCGAGAGTTGTCAAATGTAGCCGCTTGGATTCTGCGTGGGTGGCAGGTGGACACGACCTTCGCGAAGTGATCTTAGTCCCCCCTACACATCCACGTTCGGGTGATATTCGACTCAGCAGGGGGAAAGAAGTATCAAACTTCCTGGTTCTGTGTCAGACAGATGGCTTTGGTGTCAGGTGAGTTGGTACCGCGTGTGCGTTGGATCATCTATGGTGATAACCTCCGCCGGTAGACTGGATGACCGATGACTGCACGTTGTGCGCTTTGCTTCCTTTTTACGTTGGTTCAGCGCCCATCCGTATGACACGGTAAGCCGCCAGAGGGAACTCGTGTCATATCAGGTTGACTTGTACGCAAACACTAGAGACGGGCGCATGGAGGGGTGTGGCCCGAGGAGTCATCAGATTCACGACTCAAACGACGCATGAGAGACATGTATTATTTTCCTGTGTCGAAGGCACTGGTGGTGCGGAGCACAATCATTTTCCACCACACAGGGGTCCAAGGAACCGGTCCTCGATGATCTACTGGTTACCATGGCCTGCACGCAGCCACGATGCTCGGAGTGGTACCATTCCGACAACGGGTGAGCTGGCTCAGTTTCCATATTCGGAGTAATACCAACTACCCGAACCGCGAATGTTTATGTAAAGCCCACTATACGCCAATTGTAAGTATGCGCTTGTGGCGACAAGGGACGGAATAGTGGTGGTTTGTACAGCCATTGCTCTCGGATCACCGACGATATGGATCTTGTAACGTAGATCTGCTAGGGTCCTATTTGGGTATTCTCTTGGCGCCCGCTCTTGGCCCATACAATTAACTCCCGGTTACATTATCCCTCCTGGCGGGGAACCTCTACTCCATCTGGATCTGAAGGTCAGCCATCGAGACTAGTCACATTGGGTCGGATGTTAAACGACTTAGATGTGCACTTTTTCATCAGAGAATAGCCGTGGGCGCGGCCAAGCCTTCATCTAATTAGCCGTTCTTGGGGACTGCGTCTTTGCGGACACTGGATGGGTCGCGTTCTAAACATGTCGTAAGTCCGTAATCTGAAGCGAGGGCAGTGAGTCTGAGTGACCAGCCGTGACCTTCAAAAATGGAGGGGTGAGGCTGGATTTTTGTCAAGTTCACCTCTCCCCCGCTCGATTTCCTCTCCTCCTTCGTAGAACCCTCTGATCAGCTATTGACTAGACTGCCATCATGGTCTATCTCCCATCCCACTCCGACAGAGCTCGTGACCTCGGTCTCAAGCGTCGTCAGCCTGACCTGTCTCGCCACTTGTCGGCGGAAGCTCGGGCCAGGTTGCCCAACCCCATCAAGTCCATCTGGAAGGTCGCCCAAGTGAAGCCCGGAACCATCAACATGGGCAACGGTATGTATAACTCCGAGACTGCTGTCGGATGCAACTAATCTTCGTTTGGTGTCATAGGTGATCCCCATCACACACTGTACCCGTTGACTGAAATGAACTTCGTTGTGCCTTCCATTAACGAGCAGGACCCCGTCCAAGCATGGCGAGCTGGAACTGGGGAACAACAGATCGTCTCTTCGTTTAAGGACGAACCTTGTGCTTTGAGTCTCAGGACCGCCATGGCTTATGGTGCTGGTTCTGGTCTCAAGCAAGTACGAGATGCCCTCGCCGAACTCAACGACCGCATCCACGCGCCCCCGAACCACACTGTCTCCCTCAGTCTCGGTAACGCCGACGCACTTACAAAGTGTTTCCGGTTACTCGGCGACCCAGGTGATTCCTTCCTTTGTGAGGAATTCACTTTCTCCGCCATGACCAATGCGGCGTTACCCCTCGGAATCGACTGGATACCGATTCGAATGGATAAGGATGGTCTCGTACCTTCCGATATGGAGAGAATTTTGGCAAATTGGGACGAAGCCTCTCAGGGAAAGCGTCCTCACGTCCTTTACACCATTCCGTTCGTCATTCCGACTTACTAATAAATTCGTCGAACTAACTCGTTGTTTCTCAGCTGCTCCCAGAACCCCACCGGAAGCACGCTCTCTATCGAGAGACGTCGCCAAATATATCAGATTGCCCGTGATTGGGACGTCATTATCCTTGAGGATGACCCATACTACTTCTTACAATATGATCTCGATATCCAAACGGCAACCATCGAGAGACATGGCTTCACCCGAGCTATGGCTGAGGTCCTTCCTCGCTCTTTCCTCTCTATGGACTATGATGGGCGGGTTATGCGCCTAGATAGGTAAGTGACGTCAATGTGATTCATATCCGTTAAAGTCCCCCGCCTCATGGCTTTTCTATTTTTAGCTTCAGCAAGATTCTTGCCCCTGGCATGCGCCTTGGCTGGGTTACGAGCAACGAATTCTTCGCCGAAAAGCTGGATATGTTAACCGATTCCTCGTCTCAGCACCCTCATGGCCTTGGCCAAGCGTTTATTGCCGAGCTCCTGGGGAACCACGGCTGGGGCATCGACGGTTTCATGAAATGGGTATCCTCTCTCTGCCGGGAGTATGAACGTCGGCGCAACCTCTTCATGGACATCTTCCGACGGGAGGTGGCCGGTACTGGTCTTGCGTCAGCCGAAGTTCCTCAATCGGGCATGTTTGTATGGATCAAGGTCAACCTCGATCGCCACCCACGTTATAGGAAGATCGATGGAACCGTCACTCCCGGCGCACCGGTGTCGAATACAGCAGAGTTGATGGATGACTTGTTCCGCAAGCTTCTTGATTGCGGGTTGGTGATGATGCCCGCATCCACCTTTGCCATCGTCGATCGAACGGGTCGTGTGGAGACTGACAGCCACATCGCAGATGTATGTCTCATTTTACGTTCGCCTGTGTATACCCTGGAACTAACGTCTCACGCAGCGTCTTAACTTTTTCCGCGCTACTTTCGTTGGTACCGACGAAACTATCGAAAACGGCTTGACCCTCTTCGGGAGTAGTCTTCAGGAGTTTTTTCGGTGTTGAACATGCTCAGTCCTCTCATCCTCTCTTAGATATGCGTCTCATTATGCTCGTACGTGAAATTAGTTGGCCAAGGTTTATTCAGACCAGCGTTTGCATCGTATTTCTTATGCTCGCACTCCTCATTGCGCACCTAAACTTATCATGATAGAATATGCATCATATGGCCCATGATTTATGATACCTTAGCTTGTAGTAAATATGCAATCATACCCCTTTTCTTGTTGACTATCAACTCAAGAACTGAATTTGGGTCTCTGTCAGTGAGTGGATCATCCGAGTCTGAGGTTGTCTAACGTCATCGACGGAGCTAGAATGGGAGACATCCCGGAACCTAAGTTAGCCGACTCCCTAAACTCCGTACCGGACGCGACGCGACATTGAAACGAGTTGGTATTGCTTGCTCTTGCTCGTCGTCTAGCTTGTAGATGCAGACCTTATAACTCACAGCTAGGGGATTGCTAGCGCTGCTCGCGGAACGACACGTTCCATCTTGGTCTCGCCCTGGTGTCACAGCGTTGCCATATATGTAGCTATAGCAGGGGGAAATCCCAGACAGAACTTCGCGCGAACTGTCTTAGTTTCAGCTGACGTACTATTTGCTCTTAGCATGACGCCCTGATGGGAACATTGGGCTTGAGGTATGCAGAGGTTTTTTTCACCCTCCGCGTCTTGACGGTTGACCCGAACCAAGTGCGAGTATGGACGACACCCGCCTCCTATCCGGAAAACGCCTAGTCACCGTCGTCCTCGCTTTACTGTTGAGCATTTCTCTCATCGCGCTTGATCAAACGATCGTTGCAACAGCACTTCCAGTTATAACCTCTGACTTTAAGGCATTGCGAGATGTTACCTGGATCATTGGTGGATACCTCCTTACAATTGTTTCGTTCATGCCAGTATATGGACAACTCCTAGCCATCTTTCCGACGAAATGGTGAGTCCAAAATCGTGATGCCCAGTAACACTAGCTAATGTAATGATTAAATTTTACTCGCGACCGATTCGGTGCTTGAAGGGTCTACTTGACTTCGATCGCTATCTTCGAACTGGGCTCTCTGTTTTGTGGTATAGCTCGATCAGCGGAGGTCCTCATTTTTGGACGAGCATTTGCCGGAGTTGGTGCCGGTGGCATCTCCGTCTCTGTTCTCACAATCATGGCCGAAGTATGTCTTCCTCACGTGTCCCCGATACCGAATTCATGTGCATCGGACAGAGTACCAAAATTCATCACCGAGCGATCGTTTTTGGTGCCATCGGGGCTCTGTTCAGCATTTCGAGCATCTTTGGACCTTTGATAGGAGGTATTGTACCATCTTTGAATTACCCTGTCTGAGACATTTTCCTCATCCAGAGCCTAGGCGCCTTTGCGACGCGGCTTTCTTGTAAGATTTATGCCCTGGACGGCTTTACTCTTTAGCTGACTTTACTCTTCTAGGGCGTTGGTGCTTCTGTAAGGCGGACTGATTATTACTGCGTGTCCACTCACGGTAGCATTTCCAGACATCAATCTACCGCTGGGAGCCATATCCTGCTTGGTTATTTTGCTCGGGTTACCCCTACACAAGCCGCTGGCAGGGTCCAACACGCTCTTTAAAGCTCTCGCCGAAGTGGACTGGATAGGTAATCAAATAGATGTCACGTTCCTTTCAATTTAACATCTCAAATAGGTTGCTTACTATGTCTTGCGGCCATGGTCGTTCTTGTCCTACCGCTGTCCTGGGGTAGCAGCAGCCAAAATTGGAATTCTCCCCTGGTGATCAGTGTAAGTTTATGTCCGTCACCGATATGAATTCCCCATTGACTCGTGCAGCTGCTATGTGTGTGCGTTGTTCTCGTGATCCTTCTACTTTTGTGGGAGTTTTTCAGGGGTGATAGAGGCATTTTACCTCTGAAGGTCATTGCTCGGCGTTCACAGTAAGAGCCGCTTGCACGATCCATGTAAGGCGCACTGACGCCTTTCTAGGGCCGGCGCTTGTATCGTCGCTTTTTTCACGATGTTCAGCCAGCTCGTATTGGTTTAGTACGTATGAATCCTGTGTATCGTCAGTGCTGCATTCTGAAACCGGCCTAGTTATATCCCTTTGCTATACCAAGCCGTCTACGACCATAGTCCCATCCAATCGGGCATTGACATGCTACCGTTCCTGTTGTCTTCGGTAATTACTACCACCGGTACAGCCCTCGTCTTGTTGGGGACTGGACACTATTGGACTATCTTGCTTGTTGGTCCCGTGTACGTACCTCGGGGTGGATATTCGGCCGTTGATTGATCTGGAAACGTCAGGTTCTCTTGTATTGCTGGTGGACTGCTATTTACCATCACGGAAAGCACTCCCCTGATGCATCTTATCATATATCAGATCCTATATGGTATAGGTGTTGGTAGGTCTTCATTACCGGTTTGTGCACATTGTCGATCTAAATATGATACAGGATCAACTATCCAGAACACATTCACAGCCCGTAAGTGACATGGGCCACAAGTGCGAGCACCAAGCTGACAACACTGCCTTTAGTCCAAGCTAATACTAATCTGGAGTCTGTGTCCGTCTGTAGTGCTATTGCGTCTTTCATGCAGATTTTGGGTGGGTTCATCGGGATTACAATGTACGGCATATGTTATCTTTCCCTCCTGCAGGGTATGTATTTATCTAACCTTTTTCCAGTGCAGGCGTGGTATTCAGCAGTCAACTCCGTCACGACTTGGCCGTTTATGCGCCCGATGTCGACCCAGCCCCCATCACCAGTAGTGTGGCAACGATCTACTCCGCGGTCTCCTCGAACATGCGGCCCAATGTCGTTCGTGCGTATGTGAAATCGGTATGTTTTGGTCTTCGAATGGAGGTCCAGATTCCTGGCTAAATGTTTGAGTGCAGCTGGACTGTGTTTTTATCACTGCAGTCCCATCGGGATTCTTAACGATCCTAGGGGCCGCTCTGATAAGGTGAGCGTTTTTTGCACCAATAGAATTGCATTTTCTCTAATCACCCATGTGCACAATAGAAACATTAATTTAAGAGATGTCGATAGAGTCGCACGCGAAGATGAACTTCAGGACGCAGAGTCGCAGGCCAGCAGTGAAAAGCACGATCTCAGCCAACAACTGTCAACGCGGGCATCACACGACTATATTGTTAGCAACACGCCATGATTTGCTACTATTTCCAGCAACCTTTGTATTATTACACAGGACATCAAATTGCTCTGTTCATCCGAAAACCTCGGGTCTGACACCCATCGCTTAGGGGATGATCACTGAGCGGATGTGCGAGGACCGTGTCAATATTTCTTTCAGCGCGTCCTTGACTGCATCTATGTTCTTCAAGTCGACAGTTTTGACTGCCTTTGGCCCCTCGAATGTGCCGCTGTCAATCTTTGCAGCAAGCATGTCCAAGAACTCCTTGATCTCGCCCGAGTCGAGGATGCTCGACTTCATCCCTTTGAGAGTCAAAGCTTTGGTATAAAACATACGCAAGTTAACGGGGAACATCCCGTCCTTCGCGTGAACAGCCATGACCACCACACGCCCCGTGCCTTTGGGGGTCATGGTAAAAAGTGCGTCGTTGAAAGGTTGTTCGTAACCAGCGCAGTCAAGAAGGACATCGATCTTATTTTGAAGTCCTTCTTTCGCTATCGCATCGCGTATGGCCGTGTTGGACGTGAGTTCGATCGGGGTCACGTAGGGTGGGGGTGTCGCTTTTGCAAGGGAGGTATAGGTACCGAAGATGCGAGCCCCTTGGTCATTGCAAAGTTGAGCTGCAGCGGAGCCAATGCCACCGCGAGCGCCTACAGGAGAGTCCCAAGGTCATGGGTATTACTTCGAAGGGAGAGAAAAGAGAAAAACATACCGATGATGACAACATTGTCACCCTGCTTCACGTTTGCAAGGGTTTCGACAGTGATCCATGCACAAAGCCACGGAAGCGTCATACTCCCAGCCTGGTCATGAGACAACGTCTTGGGCTTACGACTCAGCGCGGTAACAGGCACTTTAACAAACCTGATGCGCAAAAACAACAAACGTATTGTCAGTTAGAATGTCTTGTCCAGAAATTTCGGCAGAAACCAGTTTCTCACTCTGCAAAGGTTCCGTCGGAGGTGAATCCTCTGTCACTTCCGGTGCCCCATACTTCTGCATCTATCCAAGGAGTCGCGGTAGAACCTGAGTCGTCCAATGCCTCCACGACCACACCTGAAAAATCCCGACCCGAAGTTCGTGGCAAAGTCACGAAAGGTAAAATACCCAAAACAGCCGCGGCATCAGACTTGAAGAACCACGATCGCGAGCGCGAGAGAGAGAGAGAGAAAAGAATGTCAGTCGTCGAGGTTCTCAATGATGGATCAAAGGGGGAGGGAAAGAGAAGCTGGCGAACTCGAGCGCTCACCCCGTTAACCCCCGCGGCCTTCACACGAACGAGTGCCTCGCCCGCAGCCAACGTCGGCTTCTCAACTTTGCTCAGGACGAGGTTGTCGAATGAGCCCGTTTTCTCAAATCTAAGCGCCTGCATGGTGGAACAACGAAGACCCAGATGATAGTGATGACTGTAAGGCACGCCACACAAAAGTCAGTACCTCCGCGCTGGAGATAAGAACATGAAAATGGGGATGGACTTACAAAGCTGGTTTATGGACAAAAACGCGTGCTGAGGGAAGCGATCTGGAAGAGCTGACGAAGCGATGGGCAGCTAAATATTGGGGTTGGACTGCTTGATGAAACATCCGGGTATTTCGTCCGCACTTTCTGCCTTCGTCCTAAATCGATAAACCTGACCTCAATGCGGATATTGTTCGGGTTCAGTTGTAGAGTGTGGTGACTCTCAACGTGTAGCAGAGAAGGACTCGGACTCGCTTCCCCAGGCTACTGTAGGATCTTCAATTGAACGCCACTGTTTCTCCTTCGAGGGAGGCTGAGAGATGAGGCTAAACCTATACGTCCTGTTTTCTGGAACTTGCTGTTCACCATAGGATACCATTGTTAGACTCCTTCGCTTTGCTGGTCTCTGACGGCATCGAATACATGCATTCACCGCGGACACAGCAGGTAGTAAAAGACCACACTGCTCAGCGAGTAAAGATGGTTAGTGGTCGGGAGACAGATAGCGGTCGAACCAGCTCAGTTCCGTGGCTATGTATAGTCATACACTAGTACTTATCTGATTTGGCTGTTCTAAGACATAGTTAATGCAACAGAAAATGTAATCATGAGTGTGGGGTCCTTAGTCTAGTGATGATAGTGGTAACATCGCTTTCGAGAACCGATGTCGATGTAAACGATGTGTAACAACCCCAACGAAATGTCATACGGGTACACACCGAAGGAAAAGTATGCGTAAACTTCCTAATGGCCCACCTCCGAGCTATGCGGGGATTTCATATCGACTCCCAAATGGACTAGAAGCACTAGATAGATCACTTCTGAGCCACAAGTCGAGGCTTGGCCTACGGATTACTTAAAGCCAAGAGCTTCTCCTCGGTCACGCATCATGAAATCGCGTACACATGATGCGTTGGGGACGGTCTAATCGTTGGTCAATATCGGGTCGAGGAACGAACTGAGAATGATCATACTCGGAACGGAGTATGAGATAAGCCGAACGCAGTATGAATGACGTGTCTCGATGGCCGCAAAGTTCTGATAATCCCTTCGAGAAAAGTCCGGTAAATGTCGATCCGGGTGAGACGATGAGGTCAACGTATCACATGCCTTGCACCGGTCACGGCTTAGCAGCGATACACGTCAGCTTGGGCCGGAATGCCAGGGGAGCGAATAATCCTCGTCCCAAATCAATGAAGAAGTCCCTATACTGTAGGGTGGCGGCTTGTGGTGGCCGTCAGCCGGGGTTCTTTAAGAGTCGGAAATGCGTCAAACTCAAGAGCCCCGAGATTATTGTCCATTCAGGGGGTGACGGGGATGGCCATCGGCGACTTTATCGCGGTCGAAATGCCAAGGCCGAGGCCACTGGAGGGAACCTGGTCAAAACCAGCTTGAAGGGCCGAGTATTACCACCAACCATGTGGCCGTCAGTTTACAAACCTAGTTCGATGAGATGAAGAGACAGGATTAATGGAAGCCATGTCAGTATACGAAATTGGTTCCGGTTGGAAGGGTTCTCCGGAAGGCAGACAATAAATGCCTGGAAGAATAGACGGTTCAAAAAAAGGTTAGAGTCGATTGAATGCTTGGCACTCACTGGAATGCGAGCGGCCGTTCTGCGGTGAATTGACCTACAACAAGCCAACCTTATCGCTTGCCTCTGTAAGGATCAACCTCTCAGCCGGATCTCGCTATACAATGATAGGTCGGTGGTGTACAAGGAAGTCCTTCCTTAACCAGTTTGACACAGTCCGCCGGGGCAAGGAGAGCGACGGAGCCGAGAAAGCAACTCTTTCAGTGAGGACAGATCACGAAAAGACTACTCACTGCATCC
>JBBPJZ010000199.1:0-29680 GCA_038089015.1 Chalciporus aff. trinitensis
GACTGCCCAGAGATCCACTGGGGACACGGGGTCTTTGCCCTCACTCGGATCACGGCAAAGAACCAAGAGATCGTTGCACAGGATGCCAATTAGGGGTCGAGGTGTGAGTTCTGGGGCCAAACAGTCGACCTGCACTGCAGAAACATCGCCCTGGGCGTTGACCGTTTCGAATGATACGACAGTCTTGCGGACAACACGGGTCAACATCAAGGGTCCATCCATAATGAGGCGCCTAACAATAGCTATCAGCGGGGGAACGACGCTCCTTCACCATACTAACCTGTGAGGTTGGACCAGGGGACTCGGGAACTTGCCGCGAATTCTAGTTTGCCATTGGACAAGTTTCCGTCGCGATTCAGCCTCCCGCTTTCCTTCGTTCATGTTGTTAGCAAGTGACGAAATCTCAGCCAATGCCTTGTCCAGTGCGTCATCCATATACGAGTAAGTAGGCGGCGTGCTCCGAATCAACTCCTCAAGCTGAACAGGAATTAGTTCTGATCGAAGGTCCTAACATCCGCAACTCACAAGTAATCGATATCGGGGTATTCTTTGAACAGGTAAAAGGAGGTAACCCTCCATATTAAGTTGGGAATGACGAGGGTTTATCCGACATCGTTTGAGGAACGTTTTGACACGTTTCTTCTGACCGGATGTGAGGCTGGGCAATGAATCGCTCGCAGCACCAGGAAGGGAAATTGCTGTACGACTGGGTGGGGACATGGCGGAGCCTGGACTGGCGTTGTCACTCGTCCAGTTCTTGATCCTCTGTACGGAGTTATCAAAGTTGCTGGAGGAGGGAATCAGCAAACTAGAATGACGGTAAGGAGAGTGCATACTTGATATAAGACGAATACATTCTCATGAAGGCGGTATGTTTCAAAAAGATACCTGCTACCCCTTTTGCCACTTCTATCGAGAGTTGACCGTCAGCGTCGAGCTCTTCTCCTGCAGGCGTCTTCTTCATCAACGGGGCAGCAGCAGACTCGAGAGCCGGAAGGAAGCTTTCTTTGTGGAACGAGAACAAGGCTTCAACGCCACTGAATACTACTTTCCTCTCTGCGGCGGGAATGACAGTTTCTCTACCAGAGCCAACACTACTGATTAAATTGACCATGGCGGCACTGGGTTTGATATATATGTCGACGAGTTCTTGCAAGCCCTTGACGTAAGTCCTTTCCGTCCTGTCTCAGATGTCAGATTTACCTCTAGAGCAGCAACAAAGAACCCACTCTACGATCTCCCGGATAATAAGCGCACGTTTTCCTTTGTCATCTTTGTACTTCCGCTCATCCGATGAGCCTGTACTATCACTGGTAGCAACGCTGACGGTCTGCGAATTCGTCCCACTCCTCAATCCTGCCATGGCTTCCGGTGACCGCAGCTGACCTGATATCGAGGCTGCTCGAGACATGGCGCTTTCAGACTGAGTCCTTTCCACAATGGTCGGTCTTCGAGAACGGAAAACCCCAGGCGACTCATCAGGTGATGATCCGTAAATCGAGAAAACGTTGCCTTGCGATAGGTTCAAATCGTTCATGTCTTTCAGGTACGCCATTATGGAGCGCAGCGCTCTGCTGTATGCCTCCCTTACCCTTTCTTCTTCCCTCCGTGCAGCAGAATCATCGGCCTCGACTGGTGCAAGTCGGAGACTTGCCATCGACTCATCCGTTCCGCTCGTCTCAGCGCATTGGTTGGGGGAAGGAAGAGTCAGGCTTATTGCGCTCCCGTCAACAGGGAGGAAGCTCCTGCGCTTAGAAGCACGTGGAGACGACGGCGGGGGGAGGAGTTTGCCCTCGTTCGCTGACCCTGGTGGGGACTTGTCTGCTGTGCCTGTGTCCTCTTCTTCATTCAAGGGTGGGGACAAAGATAAGCTTGGAGTTGAGCTTGGAATGGGCCCCAAGGATCCGGTCGTCGAGAACCGCACATCAATCTGAGGCAGGGTATTGGTCGGTAGCAAGGGAGGGCTTGAGGCTGAACTGGAGGACATGTCCGGACGGGAAATACGACTATAGGCGGTACTTGGCCTTGATGACGTGGGGGAATCATTTCTCATCTTCCCCATCGACATCTTCTTCAGGAATCCCCAGCGTCCTCGGGAGGTAGACTGTCGGTCAGGTGGACTAGGTGAGTCATGGGCATCCTGGGGATAAGCCGAGCGAGGTGGGGAAGTTGGAGGAGAAGCCATGGAAGATCGACTCGACTCGGCAGCGCTTGCTTCTCCGCCATCCCAAGGAACATCGAACAAGCTTTTTGAGTGGATAGGACGCGAAGAGGTACGAGTTGGTGTGAGTGCAGTGACACCTAAGCTCGCGTAACGCTTCGGCACGATGAACCGGTCTGATTCGGATGAATCTCCAGCAACATTGAGCAGGTTGGAACTCGACGCCGAGGCAGAATAAAACGGCATTGGAGGGGTGGAGATCGGTGAATCCTCTCCAAAGCCACGAGGTCGCTCGATACTTGCACGGAGTTCTCCCGCGCTCTTCATTTTCCGAAGCTCGTGATCAGTTCCATATCCAGATTCATCCGGACGTTTCGAAGTCCCAGGACCTTCAAAGGTAGTTCCTGTACGAGGACGCGATCTCTGCTGGTAAGATCGGTTTGGGGCGGTTTTAGTTCGCACAAGGCCACGGTCTGCAACCGGAGCAGTAGTTACAGCAGGAGAGGTGGCCCAGCGCTCCAGAGGGGGTGCTCTTGCTGGGGTAATGGTGTCATCCTCGGGAGATAATGAAAAACCTTCCTCGCGGTCAGCACTGCAGGGCTCGGAATCTGTATCGGTTTCGGTGCCAGCGTACGAATCGGATAGGGAAGCAGAAGGTAAAGTTGTCACGGGGGTCGAAGGTGGGTAAAGCGGCGTCGTGGGTATTTTGGCCAGGAGTGGTTCAACCAAGGCCTGCCACGGTCCCTGGAAGGGGTTGCCGTCGAGATACAAGTCTTGCAGCAACGGCAAGAGGCATAGCCAGCTAGGAAGGGTGTGCATCTTGTTTCTACGAATGCTGAGGGTGTGGAGGCGATCAAGTGCACAGAGTGAATCTGGCAGAGTGTTGATTCCAGTGGAGTCTGCAATGAGTACTCGGAGGGCGACGAGATTTGATAGAAAAACTGGCAATACGCGCAGGGGGTTGGATGCCACATTTAACTCCTCAAGATTTTCGCAAGAAGCAAGAGCAGGAGGTAACGCCACGAGAAAGTTGGCAGAAATGTCCAAGGCCAGTAAAGAGTGGCTGATCTGAGGTAGGGTACTCGTGAGGAAAGCAGGGATTGAGTTGGGTGTGGGGGAAGACCCAAGGAGGAGGTGAGTAGTGCCTGGGACATTGTTCATGTCAGGGAAGATAAAGGCTTAAGTCATGGAACCCGACGTACCTGGTTCGACTTTAAGTTTAACCACTGGGATCCCATCTCCTCTGACGATCAGACCCCGCCCCTCCTCTGCTATCACCATTGCAGAGGTACGCTCCTCATCTTTGCTCTCGTGACCATCATCATCATCTCCAAAGTCATCTGTCTCATCCCCACTTGTCAAGCCAACCTCGTCTCTTTCATCCACTGTCTGCCAGGCCATATCAAAGCTTGGATTTTCCCGCAGTCGTGATGTGCCACTCTCGTGTAAAGCAGGAGCGTTGCTGAGGGCGATGGAGGAGGATCTTGATCTAATGCTGGCAGAGTATTCAGACCAGCGTGTTTGGTCTATTGGTGTTCGACCTGCTGAAGACGTGTTTTCACCTGCAAGCACCCTCGCCACATCATCGGAGGTTATTCCCACAGCCAGACCGATTTCCTCTTCTCCGGATGCAATGTGCACGTGTCCGTGATCACTTGTTTGCAAAGCACTTCCCGAGCTTGTGTATGCCGAAGAGCGTGTCGAGGCAGAAGACGAACCAGCTGATGAAAGCGATGGAAGAGCAGATGATAGCCTGTCAGAAGTACGGCTATAGGGTAAACGGTGAGGGTATGGATCTGGGAATTGTGATGGATCTATGGACGGAACTTTTGGGGGGCGTGCGAAAGCCCGTGGTGAGGAATCGTAAGGTAAAGAAGCCTCACTTTCCGAAACTGATCTAGCAAGAGGAGAACGTGAAAATGAGTGCACCTGGTGCGACAGTGATGCAGTTGAGGTATCCAGTCGAGATGGAGATCGTTCGGATGCTGAGTGGTCGGCTAGCATCGCGCTGAAACTTTGAGTGGAGAAATCTGGCGAATAAAGCAGATGTCCTCCTGCACCAGCAGGGGTTGGTGCACGTGGACGGGCAGTCGCCGAGTTTGGTGAATAAGGAGAAGGGGGTAGTGCGGTAGAGGAACGTGCGGTGAGAAAATCTAGGTCTTAGAAATGGTCAGTTCAAATGAAAGTGTTGAGAGCGAGTAAGGAGGAGAGTAGGAAGCGACGTAGAAAGCAAGTACTATGAGTGGACCTAGCAGGACATTGCCGTGGTAAACAATAACACCTTAATGAGCTTATACTTGGCTTGAAACAAGTCCGACAGTCAACTGCGACAGATGACCAGAGCAGAATCCAACTGGTTACAACCACACCTTCCATTCCAGCAACCAATCCCATTCGAGGCAGAAACCGGGTATTATAACGGAAGAGCATTCCGAAATGGGAACAAGGAAGGGTGCTCACCTGTGTGATCGCCTTCTGAGTTATCCATATCTATCCAGCTTGAAGGGCGGATGAATGAGCGATGGTGAGCGTCCATGTCCGAGGTGCTGAGAGTGTCGTTGAGTGGTAGGAGTGGTAATGGTTTCTCGTGAACGGTTGTGAACGGGATCGATGGCTTCGGAGAGTTTGGTGCTGATGCCGCTTTTTTCGCAGAAGGCAGGAGGGAATGTGGATGATGATTCCTACGAAGAACAGAGATTGAGGTCCCGTTGTCTCACCACCTGGACTGTCCTCTCGCGACTTACATGGCGGTTGTGACAGGTTGTGCCTGGCTGATGCGGTCCCGTCAATTCCGATTCAGAGTGTCCAAGTCCAAGTGGGTGTCCTGAGCAACCGTTCCTCGTCTCCCCTCCTCACGATCGAAAACACCAAGCAGGTCGAAAGCGAAGGATACACTGACGGCAAGCAAACGTTCCTCGGTCGAAAAAACTTTCAAAACATTATGTACGACGTGTTCCCTAGTTCTTTATGTAAACCCTCCACTTTCCCAAGACATTTGATTGAACTGTAAACGGCCACAGCTCCCAACTGTCCAGGCGCTGTCCACCGTGGCGACCGAGATCCATCTGGGTTCCAGCATCATGATCAACCCCCAGTTGTGGAAATCTGCTTTTCGCACACACACAGGCATCGGTCCCGCTCAAGACCCTAACTACCCACCCGCAGGGATGTTTTTCTTGAATCACACTGACCCAGGCCCGAGTCCGACATCCCCCCGAGCTGCCACTCAGTATCCCGGTCTAAAATTTCGAGGGACTTTATCTTCGAGCCCTGAAACTCCGAGGCTAAATATGACGCTCCCATGTCTACCTTAGCTTAATAAGTAGGCTAAACATAACCCCTCCCTTTCCCCATTTTATCCAGTTTGACCATCTTTTTACCATGTCAACTTGGTTAGAGACGAAGCTGTGCAATCGTGGAGCTGCAGCCACGACGCTATCAGGACATCCCAGACATCCCTCGTCATCGGGACACGGCAAATCATGGACACTTTTATCCTTTTCACGAACTATCAAATCGTAGCGGCGCCATCCACGCCAATCCCCGACTCCATGGTCACAACTAGACGTACGGCCGATGTCTCGACAGAAACCTTGTTTACATATGCTAAAATGAGAGAATATTCCCTTGGTATCAGAAATCGCGAGACACACAGCCACTGAATTCTCGGAGTTCTGTGACCTTGTAAACAAGGTAATATAATAATTCGAGACTGCAACTCCCCTCCATACAACAATATCAAGTTCCCGGGGTCCTTAGTTGCTCGAATCAGGACTTATGTTGGCAGAGAGTGAAAAAGCTATGTAACTAGCTATCTGACATTATGAATTGAGGCCAGATTCGTGAAGCCAGGCGTCCAAAACATGCCTTAGGATAGCCACAGAGCACTAGAGAGACGAATAACCCACTGTAATAGTGCAGTCAAAGGGACTCTGACTGTGCAAATGGAACCAAGCAGTGAGTGCATGTTGGATACACAACACCAAATAACACGAACGCGTTCCCGGTGAGAACCGTGAAAGGGGAGTCCAGCCCTCATCCGATCATCAGGCGGCTAGCTAATGATGGCAGTTAAAATGTCGATTATCTTCTGTGTTGCGGTAGTGTTCTCGTCCAATGAGAGCGTGGCAATCACCTTCCATACAGATTGTTGTAGCAGGGCAAGTCCCGGGGTCCAATGCTGCAAGTCTTGTGAGTTGGTTATGTGAATTAAGGTTTTGGATGCCCCTTGCGTATAACAAATAATAAACACAAACAATATTTCCCTTGTTTAGTTAAAAGTTCCTGCAGGTCCATACGCCGTGAAGAATCCTCTCCCCACTAAGTACCGTGGGAGTCGGGGATGCAACTTCCTTGATTACCTCTCCGCGCCTAACACATGGCCCACCCTCGATCCGACATCAATTCGTCGTGGTCGTTGTTATAGACGTTGACGAACTCGATTGCCTCAGTTTGCAGTGCATCCATCCACCAAGAAACCCCATCATGAATCACCAACAGCTCTCGGCTATCAGTGATCGGCCAGCGGATTTAACGATACATATAGAATGGTCTATTACACTAACTAGAAATCATACAGGTCTGGTTTGTCCGAATGAAACGCGACCTTCTTCTTCGCCTTCTTCGCCTTTTGGATCGTACTGCCATCGAGACCAGACTGTGATGTCAGAGTCAGCGATGGGACAATATCCTCTGACGGATGACTTTTGACACCAGAGGAGGCTTTCTCCAGCTCCACTTCAACGCTAGCGAGTGATCGTTCATCCCGTTGTTCTGCAGTGTGCACGCGAGTCAATCCAGCATCTACATCGATTGCAGTTGTCGACGGGGTGGTCCGTCTCTCCGTTACACCACCCTCCACGTCAAGATGCATCGTCTCGAAAATTAATCTTTTTCGCATACATCGGAATGCGAGATTGTTTTCTCCCGTTCCAACACTCGCCGCTGCAGAGGACGATAGACCGCGTAGAATGGAGTGCTTGTCGCTTGCGGGAATGATGCTGCGTGGGGTGGGCAATTTATGGATCTGTACCAAACCGTGATGAGACGGGAAAAGTGCAGTCAGGGTCGGATTGGCTATAGGTGATTCCATCAGACAGTCAATGATGAGAGTTTCGGTCCGAGCGTACCGCCAAAGCCCGATACCGATATTGTCGCGTCAGTCATCCATCCAATTTTCTGTACCCATCCCGGGCCCATCCAGAGATCATCACAGAGGTGCGACGAAAAGGAAATACAGGCGCAAGCCTGAGGATATTGACGCAGCAGGCGGCGCAAGGTATACAGGAAACGCAAAACATCCTATATAATGTCAGCCCGACTTCATATGGATCTTGGACCATCTTACTGTCGGGCTCTGGTTCCCCCATTCAGGTGACCCCAAAGCCACGATGCACAGTCGAATGACGTCAGTTGACGGAGTAGATGAGAGGAGATCCTTGATTCGCCTCGTAACGTCGTCCATCGGCGATATGGTATCAGCCACATTCAGTGGCACGAGCCGCTGAGCACTGTAGGCATCATCTACGATGGATGCGGGGATGCGGGTTGTCAGATCAAAGGTGTCACAGTAACGGTCCGCAGATGATCTGAAACGAATGGTTACCAAATGCTCGATCATCTCAGATGAATGCTTACTGGTTGCTGGATGTCACTGTCGTCTGGAATTTTTTCATCTGCTCGTATCGCCATGCGATCTTGATCTTCTCTTCGTTTTGAATTTCATCCTCTTCCTCAATGGGCGTTGCTGGCATCGGACTACTCGAACTCGATGTTGGCATCCACATGCACTCTCTAGCAAAGGAAAGTGCATCATCATGGATGATGCACACCTTATGACTGCATGCAACACCTTGAGCGATGAAGTACTTCTGCACCAACTCGCCATAAGCAGAATGTGCATCGGGGGCAAGGATGGCAAGCGAGCAGGAAAGAGGCAGGCCCCCACCTAAGATATCATCGAGAGACGGGATACCGGATGATATCAAGAGCGTAGATATGGGACATGCACGAGTTCCCGATGGTGAAGCGACCTGTTTGGATGGAACCCTCCGCTTGAAAGAAGACATTACCCGTCACGGTCACACATCTAGGACTATGATGCATGATGTCACAAAGTATGACCAAGTATAGAAACGGTACACTGAAACATGGCCCAGCTAGGTACTATGGCACCACGCTTAACCTTCAAGAAACTAGTCGAAAACTAGTCGAGGGTGTTCAGAGACATATCCTGTGTCCTGTCAATCAGCTGCTGCACTTGCTTCTCTACGATCTCGACACGCTCTGCATCCACAACAGGGCCCACAGGTAAACTTTCCACTTTCCTTTCAACCTCGTCCACAGAATCCCTGCCCATAACCCTGATGGTGAATCCGTTGGAGGCGTTAGGGAGGCGCGATGCTGCCAAGGATCGCTGACCGGGTCGCTGAAATGGATTGAAGGCGATTGGGTATTGGCGTGGTCTTACCAGATCCTCGATCTGGGCGGTGCTCATACGTGGCGCTAAACTCGGGAGTGCGTTATGGATCATCTTTGGGAACGAATCGCGCTGGATCTCTGCGGATTGTTCAGCATATTCTGTGACACCGAACGGCGTCCCCTCGACATGGCAGAAGAGGATAACGCCTGCCCATCCGATGTAACTGAGCAAACCCGCATTGAGGCCTACGATGGCATCTGGTAAGTTGTCCCTGACGACGAAACGGGGTTCCCAATTCTCGTGTTCTCCGTCGAGGTAGATTGCTATGGTGCTCTGCCCTAGGGATGTCGGGCTCGTGTAGGTATACACCGACTCGTTTCTCCTTGCCTTGGCAGCAATACTTTTCTTGCCCGCTTGTCGCACAATATTGTACACAGCATAGCCAAAGAACGTGAGCTTGATATCGGTATATGGCAACAATAACGCCAACTCCGAAAAGCTACCCAGTCGAACATTAGAATGTATTGCGGATGCCAGAACATAAACTTACAGGGGAAGCATGTTGAGTTCAGCTTCTGCCCCGAGATAATGGACATTGAGTCGCTGCCTCTTCGTAGGGGAGTTTCGAGTGGGACTAGTGACCTTCAAGACGTGCACCAGTAGATGGTACACACTGAGGGGGTAATGCATGAGGAGGGAAGCCGGAGACTCGAGGGGCAAGCTGCGCCATTTGTACCACGACTTCCAGTCAACAACGTTGGCCGAGGACGCGATCAGTAATTCGCCGTCGGGTCTGGAAGGAATCTTCGGGATAAGCCTATCTTCAAGTTTCCAACCTGCCTTCTCGTCGACGTGCTGATCGAGAAGAAGTAGATAGCCGTCTTGGTATCCCGCAATAGGTTTGACTCTGAGTGGATTGTCAGGGGTGTTGGGGACATCCCTCATGTTCGGCTGATTCTGATGGGAGGTATTGCCGCCCCCTTCACTCCAGTACCCGAAGCCTTCAGCCCCCAGGACACCAAAGTATGCGCGGATATATGGTTCGGAGAATGTACCGTCCGACTCTAGCTTTCCCCAGGGGAAGAGCTTGAGAATAGCTCGCACCTGCGGCACTTTCTCCATGTGACGCTATACCACAAAGTGGACGTATTATTGTTGATGACATGATAGTCCGTTCGACATTGTCTTTACCCACCTTGTTCTTTTCACAGAAGGTCTTGTGGCCATCAGTCCCCGTTCGCCCGACTTTCCAATCAGTGACTTGACACTATGTAACAAGCTACTGTCAGTGATCCGCATCCCAAGCTAGGTTGCACCTACTTTCTTGGAACAATAGATGGTGGACTTGCAACCAGAACATATCAGGGGCTAAGCGGGATCAGGTCAGCAACAAATAAGCAGCACGAAGTCGCCCGGCAGGCTCAGAACATTTAGCATAGGTCTGCTGCAATAAAAGCAGGCCGGGATAACTGTGAAATCTAACTTGTCTGGCTGTCCGCCTGGGCGGTTCATCTCTTTCTTGAGTTCAGCTGCCCCCTCGTAGGTCATACGGTTCATGTCCGAGGCTGTTGGCAAGCTTGGTATTTTCAACGACATGGTGGGCAGACTCAGAGAACTTGGGACGGTCGGGATGGAGAGGGTAGTCTTTGCGCGTGCCTCTTTATAAATTCATCGATGGATCTGCGAAGATCATCTGGGGCAATATTTCTATCAGGGTCGCATCACCAGCTTACATTTTGATTGCCATTTTCGGAGACCACCAACTCTTCCGAGAAACATTGCGACCGACATTGTCATGTCATTCAATGACCCTTCCGCGGTTCTTCACGCATGTCACCCCGTCCCGCTTTCTGAAGTATTTCGCACTGGGCAGTCTTCATGTTCGTCTGTCTGGCGCGACATTCGAACTTAGCTGATGCCGAAAACTCTTGTACAGGCGATTAATATTGCATGCCTTCTGCATCTTTTCAAGGACAATATTGGCAGCCCTTGTTTGGTGTGTCAGCCATGTTTCATCATCTTTTCAACCTTGACAACGTGACAAAAGACAGATGGTCCCTCCATGCTCCCTACATTTGAGTCCTCTGGTGATTGGGCGCTTGAAAGCATTATTTCACACCGGCGTGCACCTTTGGATTTGACTCGAGGAGAAATCCTCTCTCTAAGGTCGCCCTTGGATCCAAAAAAAATCATTTGCAAAAGGGTGATTGGGCTCCCAGGTGACATAATCTGTATCGACCCAACGGGTCTGAAAGCACCCTCCACGGAACACGTTGTTATTCCAAGAGGTCATATATGGATCGTAGGAGACAACGCGTCTTGGTCAACCGATTCAAGGGATTATGGCCCTGTGTCAATGGGTTTAATAAGGGGCAGAATCGTTGCCAGGGTATGTCGGCTCAACCCTTCCTTGAAATCTGCATCAATAAAACTGCACAGGTACTTCCCAGGAGCAGGTTCGAAGTTTTCACCCCCAATGGGACATACATCGATGAGCGTTAACTGAAGGCTCGTGACAAAAACTATTACTCGTACACGTCAAGTGGTATATACAGCACGCTAGGACCCTCTCATTCTTATTATCGCACAAAGTTCATTGAGTAGCCTCCTCGACCGTTGGGCTCGAACTTGAAATTGTCAGTGGAGAGCCCAAATTTGCCTAGCAGACGCCCCTCATGGTTCAACCACTGAGCCGAATGTGATAGGGATAGAAACATACCGAGGATAGTATTGCCGACCCCTTTCAATTTATCCATCACTTCGGCAGTCTCTTTTTCCTGAGCAGCCCGCACACGAGGCTCTAATAGTCGGAGGGACTTTTTAGTCTGGACCAAATCTGATGAGTCGGTGGGGAGTAAATCAACCAGCAGCTTGTAATCTGAGAAGTATTAGTGGATCCGCCACCACCAAGGGGTCCTCAAAACGAACCTTCCTGAGCGCCACTGAGGGATGACCACGTGCCGAGCTTTTCGTTTGATGTCGCCCTTCGTTGGAGTGCCTTGATATAGTGTGGATCATCGAGGAGAGCTGTTGTTCATAAGTTCCGAATCTATCACTCGGTTATGTAGACGGCTAACTCACCCTGGGTACACGCATCTACAACTCCTTTGTGATCATCCTGCTCGATGGTTTCCATGAATTCAGCTCATCAAAAGCATCTATTAGCTCACTAATTTGGACAGACATGCCCCGATATTTGCGTGCAAGATTGCTCGCGCCTTCGCGCACTCTGAGTCAAGCTCACTTGGGATCTCCGGCACAACACACGCCACATCTTCGGGGTGCGCAGGCAATTCAGAGGCATCGACGTCGTCTGTGTCCCTCTCGGATGGTTTCCTCCGCGGAGGCACCTGATTGAGAGCCGTTCGGTAGGATACTAATGCTTCGTTCCATTTGCCTGCTTTGAATAGCTCGTTTCCTTCGAGCTTTAATTCGTTAGCTTTTCTCAGGCTTTCCTTTGGATCCACGATGAATATTTGAGTGCGTCGATGTGATACAGTGAAAGCCTTACCCTGACGTCGTGGTTGGTGTCAGCCATCGCATTCCGAAAAAGGTGAGTGTGCAAGGATTATTGTAAGTGCTGATGTCATGCTGCCCTGCTTAACTTAACTCCATCCACCAACTCGGGGAGGCTCAAAGCGATTGGCAAGGCTTGACATATGTCAGTCTCGACCGTCTAGCTTAAGTTGAATCCGCCGTTGAAACATCGTGGATCCTTATTCGGAGGTATTCTGAGCTGTCTCTTGCGAGCCTGAAACCTGGATTCCTGCCAGGATTCTGTCACGGCTCGATGCAGTCATGTTTCCTAGGGGTACGCCACTTCTCCCTGGCAGATGATGACCACTGAGACGCGTTACAATAGTGCTGGAGAAAGAGCTAGATACAGATTACACCTCCATCGTCTGCGCAGCACCATTTTCCTTCCTCACTTCAAGTCGCTGAAAATCGGTGTATGTTTTGCCTCAGTTGCTCAAATATTCTTTCCTCTCCACATTTGTATGCACGATCATATCCCATGTCCTGTCTTGCCCGCTCCTCATGCCGGGAACTGAGCAACGAAAGCAGCCTTACACAGCCCCAACTTATCGCTCTATGTGCAGCTTAATCACAAAAACCTGCATGTTGTAGGAGATTTCCCTCCGTAAGCACCATTTGATCATTTTGTGTATGACACACTAGGATCAATATTGTTTGATCTCCTTGATTTAATTTTTAAATTTAGTCTGCACGATCGTATGGCACTTCCGTTTTCTGTCGCAATATCCCCTGACTACATATCCTTAAGACCACGTGAAATTTGAAAGTGTTGGCCTTCATTGCATCATGGGTTGGACTCAAAGCAGACGAGGTCCAGATCCCGATCAGGGAGTCGGCACGGGCAGTCGAGAGGTTTGAACGGGGAAAACTCGAGGCCCATGAATTGGGTCAGGGTCATGCGGAACTCTGGATCTGCCAGCAAGTACTGTACAAACATTGAAACAAACATTGTCAAAGTAGACATCTCGGCTCATGCAAGCGGCGCGTGTGGAAACTTGTGGGCACAAGCCGGCGACCGACCACAGCTTTAGTCTGAGGCCGATACTAATCTGGCAGTGGCTAATGACTGATTGAAGGTTTATGCCCCCGGGAAAGACGTACTATTCTGCACCTGCATTGCCGTTCACACCGGTACCCAACTTGGCTGGCAGTGTATTGCAGAATATACGTGTTCCCATTTGCGACTCACCCGGCAGGTTGACAACCTGATTCCCGGGTGATCGTGTAAGTATGAACCTTCAGCCAGCCAAGTAAGGGCGCGTAACCAGCCCCCGCCACCTGTTCCCTTTCCTCAGCTTACTGCGTGGACCGTCGTGTAGGTACGCAACGTGTTCGCCACTCCTCTTTAATTCACCCAAACCCTTTAATCCTTGACTCTCATTCTCTCATTCCTTCGTTCCTTCTTCCAAGCGCAGGTCGCTTCCTTTTTTCGTTGTTCCCATCCGTCCAATTTTCTTCGATCACTTAAGCCTGATGTTGTTGATGAACGCCCTCCCAACCATATTCATCTCCCCAGCATCACCAGAGAAGAGTTATCCACAACCCTACTCTCCTTTCCCATCTACAGCACTTAACATCGACGACGACGACGGTTTCAGAGCGAGTCGCTTGTCAGTTCCCCCTTCGGCAAGCGCATCCCCGTGGCGTCCCTCTCCTTTGCGCCCCGCCAACTGTCCCCCTCGCCAGGGACTCAATCGAGATCAGTTCGATGCCCTTCTCAGGGTGTCGCGTGAGCAACGGTCTGGGCTGAAAACCCAAAAGGTTCCCGACTTGCGCAAAGAGTTGGCTCTCAAGAACCAGAAGCTCAAACAAGGTGAGTTTGTCTCCCACATACCTACCAAAAGTTGTTCAGTGCTAACAAATTTATCCGGAAATAGAGGAGCGACGGGCACTTTTCTTATCCAGGGTCAAGGAGCTTCCCTCCTCCGTTACAGACTACGCCCCAAAGATTCATCTCGACTCACCGTTGATTGTCCACCCGCTCAATGGTCTCGGATCTCCATTCCGTGTGTTCGAGTCTACAACGGGGTTAGATTCGCCTATTGACCTCGGAAGCGACAAGGGGGTTGAGGACTTCTTGCCCGTTAGGGTACAGCTTCCCACCGTAGCCAAGGCACTTCCTTCAGTGTTGGCGAAGAAGTCGAGCCGCGGTGCTCCTTCTCTGGACGAGATTACAGCTCGTCTGAAGCCAACTGTAACGGTCGAACGGAGTACCTCTCAATCCAGGTTACCCAGCTTCCTCAGAGCTTTGAACCCTTCATATCCTCCTACTTTTCCGGTCCGAACTCTTGCAGTCAACAACGAAAAGTTCGACCTCAGCCCCTTCCAGGGAAACGGCCGCGAACTATCTCACTCCTCGAAGATAGAGCCGACTATTCCAGTCAGTCCTCGCGTCGTCACCCCCACCTCTCGTTCATTGGACCGACCAACACAGCGCGCCGGCCGCGCCATCGCCGGACAAGACATGATAGCTACCCTGAAGCGACGGAACTCTCCACCCCCTGGTTTAGGGCGTGCTTCTCGCGCGTAAACTAGCCTGGAGTTGAAGAGACATGGTGCTCTGGCCAAGGCGTAGCAAGGGTGAGGGGGTCGGCTTCAATCGCGTGACCCTCTCACTGGCTGCCTTGTAGTGGACATTCGTACATTCGTCGTTACCTGGACTCTGTCTCGTCTTGCTTTCTAATTGCATGTAGCATGTAGGCAGTGTCTTGATGGCATGGATACTTGGGACATTATGAGCTTTCGTTACGTCCACTGAGCTTCTCATGCAAGCCTGACCTAGTTAGAGAATAAATCTAGAAGGCAAGGGGAAAAGGATCACCCAAGATACCGACAGAAGGAAAACAGTAGGGTTCAATGAGGGGAGTGCAAATCAACTATAGAGAAAGCGAAACCAATACAGATGCGCTGGGACAGGCTATATACTATATTCAATATTACTTCCATGATTCAACCGTTCGCCATCGATGTTCCCGGGTATCTGCAGCATTGTTATGGTATGGTGCGACCTCTGGCGGTGGGGTTGGTGCTCTTCCACGAAGACGTGCAATGACAGTGACACGCTGGTCTGTTGCGGATATGAAACATTGCACACGAAGATTTGGGTCAAGACTCACTATAATCATTCCTGACATGTTCATCCATCAGCTCTTCATCCGAGTCGACGAGAGGATCAGTAGATGCTACAACATGCCACGCATCTGCCGCAGACGTTCAGTTGGATATAAACGGGGTATTTTAAATACGCACGTTGCAACATGGTGCGTTGAGGTCCACGTGAGGCGCCACTACCAGATCTCTCTGTGACAGTCAGAAAGGTGTTGCTGATTGTCGGTATCGTGAAACACTACCTGCGATCTGTGAGGCACTCGTCGTTCTTTGCGGAGGCATATAATGAATGTAAGGCTTTTCGCGGGGACCATCGTATGGCTGTCGTGACGAACGGGAACGATTTGAACTAGGGTCAGGCACTACGTACAGTCAGCGAGCCATCTGGGGATCAGATGTCAGACCAGCACCTCGTTGCGATGAAGACGACGCGAGCGCGTTTCTCGCCTTCTTCTCATTTTCAAGAGAATTCACTAGGCGTTGCAAAAACACGTTACGTTGCGCCGACATGGTTCTTCCCCACTCGATTTCTTCAGGGGTATCGACATTCTCTTCAGCCATTTCAGCATCTGTTAGACGTCTGAGCCACGGAACCTTGCCGGGATTCTCGCGAGAGTAGTCGTCGTCATAAGGATTTGGCTGATCTGGGCCCTCGAGATAATGAAACATTAACCAAAGAAAAGCCCTTGCTCGATCAGCAGATGAGATATTGATTGGAAGAAAGATATCCAGGAAGTTCAATGGGGCGTCAAAGTGGGTAGCAGCGAGAGGCTTTGTTAGTTAGCTAGGTAATATTTTTGGCAATCAGACGAAGCCTACCGCTGCATGATTGGCAAGAACAAAAACGAGATTAACAACACTTGTCGGAGGGAGTTGCCGCGCTCGCTGGTATGCGAAGAGTGAGCCTCCAGACAAGGGACAATCAAAGAGACACACGCTTTTCTCGAGAATCTCCTCTGGAGTAGAGGGCGGCATCGACTTGAGCTCGGATGGAAGGAGAGCAGCCTTTAAGCAATTCTTGATACGAGGGGCGTCCTGGGCGTTACCGTCCGTCTTCTGTAGGGATGGTACAGGGTGGTAAGTCCTTAAAGCAGTCTTCATCTCCGGAAAGACTAAGGGTTTGGTTAGAACAATCAAACATCAGTCCACGAATTGTGGCGTGAATGCATACATGCCATTGTGGTATTGATGCGTCCTACGTTTGTCAGTAGAGATATCTTTGCCAGCTCGACTGCAAAAGCAGGTGTCTCAACCATCTTGTCCTTCAGAACCTTTGAGCACTTGCTAGAGTGGTACAAGGCATTGACATAGAGATCACAGAAATGGACCTTGGACGAAGTGCCTGGTGCCTGACTCGTGAAGACGGTTCTGATGTCAGAGAAGATATGGTGGAGAAGATCAAACTGAACATCCTCTCGAGTGAGTGGCTCGGCGTCGTTGCGCTTGATGGGGAGGGCTTTGCGACTGAGGTATCCTACACTGCACAAGATGAGCGGAAGTTAAGAAATGAGAGATTGAAGGAGGACAGACAGTGGGGCAGGATCATGAGGCCAGCCAGAGCCTGGTTGGGCGGGGGAGTCGGCGGTGGATGTCATGGACCGCAGCTAAGATGGACATGAGGCGAGAAACATGTATGTCCATGACAAGCAATACTACTTAATGGAATCTCACGTGTAGTCGACCCGTTCGCACGATTAGGCCGAATTCGGTGGGTGCACCTCAGCAGTTTAGCCAAAGTCTAGCCAAAGATTTGCATGGCAGGCTGCTAGACGGCTGCTCAGCGCCGTGAAGAGTACACTTGCTCGCCATGTCGGATAACGAGCGACCTAGGTCACGATTGAACAGAGTTGGCGAACTGAGGACACTGTTGAGGGCATCACGTAATGGCGGCAGGGCACCTTTTCACCCGCTCACAGTCTCATTACCGCATACCACCATCCGACCTTGAACATGGATGCACAAAGCTCAGCGGACACCCTCGAAACGCTGGGTCAGATGAACTTTGACGACGCGACCAAGGTATATTCAACATTTCACTTCGCAGCATTTTCAAACCGACCACCTCCCACATTCTAGCAAGAAATACAGGCAGCCTTATTACAGAGCCAGAAACAGGCCCAAGCACACAGTTCGATCCTTGCTTTCACAAGCATGTGTTGGGACAAGTTGAAGCACTCCCTTCCTGCTCTAAATACTCGAATCTCACATTTTGCATCAGGTGCATCACAGGGACACCCGGCACGAGCTTTGCACGCGGCGAACAAGCATGTCTATCCAATTGTGTTGAGCGTTTCTTGGACACCACCGAGTATTTGGTTGGTCAAGTCCAGCAACAGCGCGGCCAAAGTTCCTGATAGATTTACAACTGTCGCATAATAATAATTCTATCATCCCTAATACCAATACATGATGCAACTAACATGCACAACATGCTAAAGAGAGTCCCCTTACAACAGCAAACCCGTTGCCTTTTTCCACCAATAAACCACAAATACTGGTGCAAAGAAACAATAAGCTTCAACAATTTCAGATTTGTTCCTTAGTTCTAATGGGATTTCCACCGGTCGTTGCTCGTCAAGTGCCGAGCGTGCATCCAAAAATTTGGTGATATATTCATCCTTCTCCGACCACAGCTTCCGGAGCCATGCGTCGAATACAACCCTGTCATGTTCCGAAATGTCAAGCTCGCCTGGGTTACCATTCGGAACGACACCAGCACTCGGTTTCGTAACTGCTATTGGCACCTCCTTTGCGACATCGAACAAGCGTAGGTGCATATGAACCAGCGGTGGAGGAACGCGATCCATGAATATTGACCGCAAGGTGTAGTATGACTGTCCATAACCTCTTGGTGGAATCCCTTGAGACACCCACGTCAACATTAACTTAATCTCCGGGCATGTGATGTGGTGCGTACCTGGGTAAACGACCGTTATGTCGAGCAACTTGAGGGTGGGGAGTCGTGGTGCAAGTGATCGAAGGCTGTAATGGAGCCCTGTTGAACGCGGGAGGAGTATGTTTTGTAGGTCGGGCTACATCGTGATTATTAGCCCACACATTAAGTGCACGTTGAGGGTTAACGCACGATTCCCGTCTTCTCCGCATACTTGCTACTAATTGGTCGCGTATCTTTGCTCACAAGAGTTCCTTCGGGAAAGAGGATGAACGTAAACGGTTTGTCTTGTTCCTGTGCTTTCTTTCCGAGTTTTGAAAGTTGGCTTGCCAACTGAAGCCTATCAGATGCCCAAGAGCGCGCGAGGAATATGAATCTATACATTTGCATGCCCTATCATGATGTCACTGTCAGCAGCTTGTCATGTGTCAATGGCGCACGGTGGCCCGTACTGGTCCAATGACAGGAATCCATTTGAGACTCTTCTTCAACACGATGAACACATCCTTATGCGTACGGGCAAAGTAGGTTAAGCACCAAACGTACCACCAGTCAGAGTAGACCTAACGCCACATCCGAATCAGCCGAACCATACATACGGTAAAATACACATCATTCGCACCTGGTGGTTCGAAATAATAACGGATTTGGAAGGCAGGTGCAGGGCTATAACCTTGCCCGACGGATCACGTTCCACGATGTTTTGTATCTCCTCTTTCGAAAACTTGCCCTGCCCTTCGGTCTCAAAGGTGATGGATAGTTTTGTCGGGGCAAACCATTGGTTCATCAGGTCTAAGTCAAATGATATCTCTCATACAGCGTAAAATATAAATGCCATAGACGTACTCAACAGAACAGCAAAGGCCCCCTTGGTGTACCTTATTCCCTCCTCATACAGCTTCTGTGAGGTTGGACCGGGGATGACTTTCAATGGCAAAACAAACACGAGTTGAAATCCGTGGACCATGAAGCACCCCGGGATGAAAAGGAGTAGAAACATCAACCCATTGATGGCCTGTGCCCATGTCCTTGGGGGACGTGAGTAGATGGGTAGCTGGTGCTGCGGTTGACAAGCAATTACGGTCATGGCAGGGTAGAGGGGGTACGTGAAGTAAAGTTCAAAGGTGAATATAACAGACTGAGACACGGCTGTACAGCAAATTGACAAGACGGAGAGCATGTACCGTGCGCGGCCAGAAGACCGGGCATCTAACAAATGACTATTTGACAAAGACCCTTAACTTCACCAAGTGAATTACCCAATGTCACGTGCAGCCCCAGGAGGCGCTGTTTGTGGTCACCGCATTAGCAGACGAACGGCTTCCCAACCAAACCCTCTGCATAAGATTGGGAAATTAACTATCGAGCAGAGTGTCAGTGACGCAATTGGGTCGACGAACAGAGCCGACTTACCGTTACGAATACGTAAACTCCTGCAACGCATATGAATGCTCCAGCCATGATAATCAATACAGCCAAAGTAGTCCCAATCGGCCGACTTCTGAGGCCGGAGACCCCGCCCCTCAGGTGATACGTGTCGTACAACCAGAAGAACCCAGCCAGACCATAGGTGTACCATGATGCAAACAGCGCGGCCGAAATACCGATAAGGTATGAGAAGATTGGCACTGCGAGAGCCATGATCACGCCGACTGCAGTGCCAGCGAAGCACAGGAAAACCCAAACAGACCAACCAAGTAGGGTGTGCGAATGGACATGCTCAGAATGGCGGAAGAGTCGAATGAATATGACCTTCGAAGCGGTATGAATATAAATGCCTCCAGCACTGAGAAGGATTTGTCATGTGAGTGAGGAACAAATCATTCGAAATGGGAACACATACAACAAGAAATTCGCAAAAGCAATTGCAAAAGAAGCCTTTGCCCACTTTTGGGACAATGAAAAATTAACCGGAGACTGAGCAGTGTTGCCGATATACACGTAGCAGACAACACTGAAAATGGCATAGAAGGTGGTCGCGAATCCTTGCAAGCACCATGCTGCCTGTATATGAGTTTTTTCAGAGGAATATATCTAGGAGACTTGGAGTACAATCAAACCTTTATCGCATCCTGCGGTCGCTTCATCTCGGAGATCAAGATGAAGAACCTGCAATAAGTGGGTCAGAAAGTTCTTGCGGCTAGGAAATTGTATCCATATTGCATACATAAAATGACCTGAACATGGATTAACATTGTGCGCATAGTGGGTTTGACGCTACATACCTGCGTAACCAAACACCTAGCGGCACACGTTCGTCATCAGGGTTATTCAGCGTATAGAAGTCACTCACTGGGCTGGTGATCGCCAAGAACGCGTTTTCAAAGTTGTTAGGAATGGTAGGACTAACGACGCGATCGGGCAGTGGGTCGACACCGGCGCCGATCATTGTGACCACACCTGCGATGGTGATTAAGGCCGCACTTCCGAGCCCCATCCACGTCAGGCGATCCAATGTTCGTGGAAGTGAAATAAGCAATGTTGCTGCACCGCAAATGACGACGAAGTACATGCTACACAGGCTCCCATTGGACAGTGTAGTCAATGCTTGCTGGCCGCTGAGCAACTCAGCACCCTGAGAGAAGTGAGTTTTACTTGAGGATCTCCCCGACTGTATGACCCACAGCGGAGAAAATTGCGAAGATCATCGTTCCAGTTATCAAGATCTCCCGGCCAATTGGACCGAACATGAGATAACCAGCATCTCCTACAGAATTTCCTTGTTAATTGGATCATTTAAGAGGAATATTGCCAAGACGTACCCATAGTGTGTACATTGGGATGATTAAGTTTGAAGTCGATAAGTAGCTTGGAGGTATATAGGGCAAAGATTCCCAGGAATACGATGAGAATGAGCGCGGGCACGAGACCTTTGAGGAGTCGTTCAGCAAGCACGAAGCCGCATACGGATAGCGATGCTTACCGACTATTGCAAGTGTATTTGGGAGAGATAGCATTCCATTGCTCACAATTTCGGCTATCATAAGAAGGGCAACAAACTTGGCCAAGTGAGCAAAGAATCATGCTTCGTTGGGATCATTACATACCGGCCAACTGAGAGTCTTATATTGGATTTGGTGACCCTCATTGTCCTCAAAGACATCTCGAACAGCAGCCTTCTCCCTCGATGACGACTTTTCCTCGTCCGAATTGTGCATGATGATCGAGGAGACGAAAGAAAGTGGGTCAATTCACGGGAAGACCGGACAAGCTTGAAAGTATTCTCGTCGTTTGGGGCTTCGGACTGCTTATCGCGCTACGCAAAGTCCGAAAGGATCGACGTGAAGAGTGCCTGAGTGCTGATACACAACTCGTCCCATCACTTTACTGTAGCATACTAGGGGGCTATAAGTAGCGGCCTCGGTATATTAGAGTTGGGCCAGTGGGAGAATCTGTGATTTGCCTAAAAATAATTTATTGATAAGGGAAAGGGAGATTCTAATATCCAGGACGAACCAAGAATATTAATGTCACCTGAGCGATACTACTCACTACCTGGAGAGCAGCTGGTGCAGGAGCCCATCGGCTTCCGGGCGCATCTAAGTTAAATTGTCACTTCCAGAGTTGTACAAGCACCCGGATGCACCTCACCCATTGGAGGCGATCCAGTCACAACATAAGTAGTGCCATGAGCAAGCCCAGGCCTGAGGGTCATGAAACGTGAAATGCACCCGGTAGAACAATTGGGGTGCTGGAGTGGGTACCATTTAACTGGGCGATAAGCAGTAGTGTCAGCGCAATGCCTTGGCAGCGGATAGTTATTATAATTGCATGCGATGGGGTCAGATGGACTAGGATGGACTCTGGCGGAACGGCGCTGCCTGCCTCAGGCTGTTGGGCGGGAGGCTGCTGAGTGGCAGCTGGTCTATTTAGTACATAAGTGTTCTGTCAAGTGCAACAGGCAGCCATACGGAAGTAACTTACCAGCGCAACAACTGCGAATATCCCAAAACCAATTGTTGAGATTCCTCCTCAACTCAATGATGTACTTCAAGGGTCATATACCGGTCATACTAGTTCTTACGGTAAAAGGCTGAGCTTTCGTCGGACGTTGGGGCTAGTTGAGTGGCTGTGCTGTGTATTGATTATTCGCGACATTCCAGCCGCATCGACGCGAAAATTACAGGCTCTGGCTTGTCCCCAGTCTGTCGGATTTCTGTCCTCCATTCCTTGTCTACCGCAGGTCACCGGTATATCTAATTATTGCTCCTAGTCGCGGCTGGGACACGACGCAGTCAACGTCCACCTTGTCGCGCTCGACGGGGCCCGTATAAATCCGAATACACGTACTCCTCTTCACCTGCAAATAGAGCTTTTGTCACCACCGGTACAATAACCCTCCAGCCGACACCCATAGGAATCCGGAACATTCGTAAACTTTGCTCTGGAGTATCATCCAACAGTTTATGATGTCACGCCAGCGGGAAGACGGCATTGGAACCGAGCGTTCTCTTCGCTCACGAAGTTCCTTGTCATCCAAGCACGACCTCGAGAAGCACTCCGTCTCTCACGCAAAACCGTTGTATACCCACGGAAGTTACTTCGACGTCCATCCCAGACCCCAGACAAGTCCCCCTCCCCAATCAACTTCCGATTCTCTGAGATTTCCGAAGAAGCATTCTCGCAGGCTCACAGAACAGGACAGGGGCAAAGAGAAGGTTCCAGGCTCATCTTTCGCGTTCCCCACAGCAGACCAGTTTGACGACTCCTTCGGCTTTCCCTCTGAGGGTGACCTTACTCCCCGTCATCCCCGTACCCGGACGCGAACAGGACCTTCATCTACCAAATCCGCATGGCATGATAATCATGTTCCAGCTTTGAGGTTCTCTGGCACATCGAGTCTAGAGACACCTCCCCAGACCCCGAGCGACGCCATGTCGCTTCGTAGCCATCCCACCCTTGATTTTCCTATTGTCGTCGCCGCACCAATCGCCGGAGTAGAAACCCTTGACGCCTTAGTAGATGGCATGAATGGATTTGCTGGCGCGTCCATAGAAGACCTGTTTTCACGAAATGGTTCAAGCCGTTCGCGATTTGCCCTTCCAGTTCATCATCCTCTCCACCAACCACCGCTCCCGACTCCACCCCCTGGTGTTGTTCTTGGAAAAGGAAAGGGTCGGAGGCAAGAGAAAGCAGTAACTTCGGACGATGACGACGACAATGACGCTATACCTGCTAACAAGCATCCTCGCTCCTTTTCACACTACCGCCATAATATGGCACCAGCCTTCTCAAGGAAGGCGTCAAGTTCCACTATCACAGTTGATTCTAGTCCTAGCGATAATACAACACCTCCACCTAGTGATTCCGCCGATGATTCCCCTCCTCCCATAGAACCTACGGAGCGCCCACGGGCTGTAATCCCCTCCATATCTGAGATTATTCGGAACCATGCGCCCCACAGCTTTCAGCATTCTCGCCCACCTTCCGTGGTCACACCGAGTTATGGCCATGGCAATGGCCATTCGATCGTCGTTGCAGAAGAGGAAGAATCCGAGCCAGAACCTCTGACTGCTGATGAAGAAGCTGAACTGCTCAGCCGATCGTCGATGGATAGTATCGAGGATGAAGTCAGACGGACTTACAATAATCAGAAGAATTCCCAGGTGACAGCCCCGCCACGAAATGGTCCTCGTGCTCTACCATTGGCTTCTCGCCCCTCCAACACATCTGATGGCTCTAGCATTCGTTTGGGCATCCGCGGAACACCCTCCGATACGCAGGACCATTCATCCTCCACGGCTTCCGTACACACTTCTCAGCAATCGGTCGATCCCATTCAATTCTCCACATCACCGGCATCCACATCACAGGCAATTGCTGAGTACCTACGATCTGCGCGGTTGACGACACTGCTAAAGCTCACACGATATCCCCATGCGTCATTGGCTCACCCCCTCACCGTCAGCCTTGCGGACATGGGAGATCCAAATGGGTTTCCCCTAGTGGTGTTCCTTGGGTTGGGTTGTGTCAGACATATCATGGGTCTCTACGACGAGATGGCCGATTGCCTAGGGCTTCGGCTCATCGCGATCGACAGGTAAGATCATTTGTCCGTTCATGTTGATTGGCTCTCACATTACGCATTTAGATGGGGACTTGGTCGTACGGAAGTACCTCAATCAAAATCTGCTCGAGGCATCATGGAATGGGCTTCCGCTGTGGAAGAAGTACTCGATCAGCTCCATATCTACGAGTGCAGTGTCATGGCTCATTCTGCTGGAGCCCCGTACGCTTTGTCATTCGCAAATCGTGTACCTGAGCGAATCAGGGGTGATCCCTGTCTTTTGGCCCCTTGGATTGGTGGCGGCGAAAGTGGTATGTAGCATGCTCAAGGTGCAAGTCTGGATCACTAACTGAAGGCGTAGGCGGTTACAAATGGCTGAAATACGTTCCAAATGGCATCTTGAAAACCGCACAAGCAGCCGAGTGGAAAATTCAAGCTTGGATGCTTGGAAAGCCTCCAACAGTTGCTTACCGAGGCATAGGTTATACAGCACCGCCTTCCCCAAGCAAACCTCAACACCCCAACCCGGAAGCTGGCACGGACCCCGATCCACTATCCCACTCCGAGTTGCTCACCAGATCCAGTATTTATCCATCTCAGCCAGACCCCAAGAGGCGGATGAGCGTTGGGTCAAGCCTGTTCAGCGACTATGATGATTTGAGGGACTTTGACGGTCGGTTTGGAAGCCAAAGTACGCTGGGGGCGCGGTCTATGAACCAGCAAACGAGACGAAAACCCTCAAGGGGCATCCTTGGCAGGTTAAAACCATCGAAGTCTGCGTCTGCGTCTGCGTCTCAACCTCCGTCGCCAGCGACCGAAACCACTCCACAATCAAGCATGGGGAAGAAGCTGAAGACCCTTCGGTCTATGGGATCGTTAAAGGGCAAAGCTGCAAATGGCTCCAAGCCGGAGAAGGCGGACTTACCCAGTCCGCGACTACCTCAGCCCATCTCTCTCGATGTTGGACTGGGTTTAGGCGACTTCGACTGGGCCAATAAAGCCGCGAACACACAGTCGGAAAAACCAACAGAGTCCATACGATCTGCCGATAGCACTATCGAGAAGTCCAGTGTAAAATCGCCTGTTCCTAGACAAGCAGGGCGACGGTCAATCTCCTTCAGCGCGTCTAGTGCAAGCGTTCCTAGGTCAGGTACACCCAGCCTACCTTCGTCGCCAAGGAATAGCGTGCTGTCTTCACCTTACAGCAACGTTATCACAACCGCCTCGAGTTCATACCAGGCCGCCCTTGGGAACGCTTTGATCGCCGCATCTCACGCAGAGGCCTCAAAGGGCACTCACAGCGATCTACTACAGATCCTAAATCACGACAATCGTCCTTGGGGCTTCTCGTACACCGACTTCCCTCACAAGGTTCGAGTATGGTACGGTGATAGGGACGAAAAAATCGCAGAGAACGCCGTAAGGTGGATGGAGCGGGCAATGGGCAGTGACCGCTGTGATGTGAAGGTTGTTAAAGGCGCTGATCACGCCTTGATGTACAAAAGCTCCGTCGTTGTCGAAGTGCTAGAGTGCGTTCGGGAATTCTGGTGAACTTCCCTTGTCGTTCCAAGTACCGTTTCGATATCATTTATTCCCCTGGTTTTTCATTGCTTCATTCCTCTCCGCAATTATCTTCCGTTTTTGGTGGAACAAGTCTCTTCTTTCTTTCATTGCTGCCACATCCACTAATCCATCCTCCCATTCTCCAGCCTAATGTTCTCCTTGACAAGGAATTTCGTTGCATTTCACGTACATGAATACCCACGGCTATTTCGTTCTTCACCTTCATCATCATTTTCATTGTACTGTTTACCATAGTTCATACCCGATACCTTCGCACTCTCTTTTCAGTAATGTTGTTTAAACATCATTAATGACAATTGTACTTGCAGAACATAACTTTAACCTAGATGATGCACGAGCTTGTCGGGACTGGGTAATAATGGTGTGGAAGGTGAAACGACACCCTCGAACGGATTCTGAGGCCGTGGAGGAGGAGCCACCGTCTGCCGCCGCACTGTAGGGGGTACCGAAGGTACTGCCACAAGCCCAGCGCCAGAGCTGGAGCGTCGAGCCTCCATATCCCCTAGCCGCTCAAAGCTACCCAACCGTCTCCTACGTCTGCGGACATACAGACAAGAACCCGCCACCAACGACACTAACGCGATAACTGAGAGCGACGACACGATGCCGATCAATACACCAGTCAACTTGGGAGTTTGTGCCGTGGCTTGAACTGGGTAAGCAGGGAACGTCGATGACACTGTCGACGTTGACGATGTCTTCGAGGCCGTGGAATGGGAAGATGTCGTGGCTGTGGAAGATGTGGTGACAGGAGACAGCGTGGTCGTTGGGGTAACCAGACTTGTGGAAGACACGGTCAATGCCGACGTCGTTGCAACTGTCGGGACAGTGACAATCGCGGTCGTGGTAGTAGTCACTGATGTAGATGTCGTCGTCGTGGATGATGATGATGTCGTGGCTATCGTGGTGCTGGTAAGGGAGGAAGTAGATGTTGTCATCTGGGTAGTGGTTGACAGCGAGGATAGCGAAGTGGCAGTAGGCAATGTAGTAGCGACTGACGTCGTGACAGCTGAGTCAAGCCTCAGTAAGCTCTGGGTTAGGCGGGCCGTGCTGACGATGGACGGCGTGGATGTCGATGGCAAACTCGAGGTAGAAAGTGAGGAAGATAGCGAAGTGGTGGCAGCCGATGTGCTAGAGGTCGTTGGCGCAGCCAACACCGACATCGTAGCGACTGTTTGTGATGAGCTCGGCAGACTCGTGCTGGTCACGGACTGTGCAAACGTTGATGACGGCAGACTCGAAGCAGGGATCGATGACGATGGATTACCCCCTGATGACGTGGGTATGGCCTGACTCGAGGTGCTCGGAGACGACTGCATACTCGTAATGATGATGCCTGTCCAACAATGGATTAATGCCACCATGAAATACGTCAAAGGGAATGCATACCGTTACTGGAAGTAGGGGATGTCTGATTAACGTTTCGAGCAGCTAGCTCGCTGACGATACCTGGCCGTACTACATCTCTCAGGGTTGTGGCAGCTCCGCTTGCGAAGTTCGTCTCCTCAAGAATAAGAAAGATTAAAGAGAGGACGGTCCAAATACGAGGAAAGATGACCAGCATCTCGCAACGCTGAGCTTCAAGCCCGGGGAAGAACGAAAAGAAAAAAGGAAGGCGAAACAGACCTGGTCAAGAGCTCTTGGAACTCGCAGACGAAGGACAACAGGCCCATCAGGATATCACGGAGATGTCATGATGGATAATGCACTGCCTTGGCACTGCCAGTGCCGTGTGGAAGTTTCAGCCTTGACGGACTGGCAGATGGGCGAGCACTGGTATAATTGGGGCTAAACTGGGACGTCCAGTAATATTCTGGCCGTTTGATGATCACAACTGCGTCATGGTACGATATGTTGGGTCAGCGGTTCAACCCGGTCTCGCTCGATGAGTTTATTTAGTCCACACTTAGTTGCAACTTGTAGCAGGCCAAAAATACCAGTCAAAGGTGGGCACGCACCACGACTGTCATGAGCGAAACAGAGGTCGTGACGATCTTCCTCCGATCCATTTGCAAGAGCTGACCATGAGAGCGCCAAAGTGCATGCATTTGTGGCACAGTCCGAGGTGCGAAGACGCCCGCCATATTCATTCAGTCTACGTCGTCATAGTCGCCCGTCAAGGGGAACTCTGGACCCGCTTTCATCATGTCAGAGAAAACGGATACGCCCAAGAAAAAGGCAACAGACAAGCCCTCCAGATCAGAAATGGAATGTATACCCTCACAGCGAACGGTCTCGCCAAGGAAAAGGAAAGCCGAGAAAGCGGATGACAGAGAACCATCAACGCACGACGCTCCACCTCTCGTCACGCATGCGGACCCGACGACAAGAGGGGGTCGTCGGTCTCACCGTGAGCTGGTTTGTCTCGCCAACAACGCTTTGCTGATACCCCGCAGTTGTCCCTATACCGTCGCATATGATGGAACGTCAGCGACAAGGAAACCCGGAAACGTTGCCCGGTGCGCATCGGCGGGTGTCCATGGACATCCACCGTCCCCACAGACCTAACATGCCAAATCCCGTCGGTCCGCGACCTCACAGAACTCGGCGATCCACAATGCCTTCGGGACCACCTCGTACCATGCTACAGCGTCGGTGTTTCCGGAAATTCTTTGTTTCTTGGCTCAGTCAACTCGCTCTTTTCTACAGACGCCTGGCACACAGTGCTAAACTCTGACCCATTGGCGGACTCCGATGAGGAATGTCCTGACGAGCATATTCGGCTCGATTACAGTGAGCCTTCAAAGCATGTTGCAAACAGGTATATTCATCCATGCTCCAGATCGACGGATGGAGGTGATAACCCGATTACGCGGGCGTCCACCAACGCCAGAGCTGCGGACCTCAAATACCCCATCCTAGTCTCCGTGATGGTTGTCGAAGGACTCTATGACTCTACTGTATTACCGGCTTCTGCTTCCCGTTATCTCGGCTGGTTTTTGACCATATGGGGCATTCTATTGTGCGTTTCTGTTACATATTTATACGGAGAGGACTTGGACTTTAAACAGTGTATATTGATGATAAGTAGAAAGTGTGGACATAGAATATGGTAAGAATAAGCGTCATAAACAGAGAATGTCGAAGGGGGATGTCAGATGGAAAGAACAGATGAGTCTGTTGAACAATCTAGTCCCAATGATAGAGTACATATGCTTCACGAAGAATACTACACCACAACAAAATCACTTCCAGTTTTAATCACTCCGCGAGCCACTTCTCGCACTTCTTCGCGTACTTGTCCAACAGTTGCGCAAGATCCCGGATGACAAACGTTAAAACGACGCTCGCGAAGAACTCGGATGCACGTTTTAGCTTGACGTCTGCGGCTGCTCTCACATCGGAAGGAAACGCGGTATATATGGGGGCCATGGGCTGTGAGAGCAGTGCTTTCGTGTGTTCATCAAGGAGTTGAGCATGCGTGAACAGTCTGCCAAGTCCAGCCACATATGCCGCAGGCGAGTCAAGGCTGTCCAGTAGTCCATTTAGCTACCAGGACAAAAGGGGAAAGCTGGATACCGTACTTTTTTCCATTGGTAAATTTGTCGAGTTGTCGAGTCAATTTTCCACCCCATGATGTCACCTAGTAATTACGTGAGCCCGGAGCGATCAGTATCGGACACAAGTCACCTACCCCGCTCTTCTTTGAAACGAATCCTTCGCCGACACCGAGCTTTTTGCCAAAGTTTGCAACAACACTGTCACATATACCCGAGAATTCCTCAAGTTTGCTGACCCATGCTTCTGCTTCTTTCCGCCCAACACTTCCAATTCCAAGCGCAAGCCCGCTGCATACACTACCAGCACCGAAGGACTCCACACTAGACTGTTGCATTTCCTCCAAGGCGGAGCAAAGCACTTCCACAACGCGAACTTTCTCTGGGATGTTGGTGAGCTTGGCGCCTCCTTGAGACCAAACACCTTGTGGTACATGGAGGCGCCGCGTGATGTATCCGCCTGATCTCGAGG
>JBBPJZ010000200.1:0-29649 GCA_038089015.1 Chalciporus aff. trinitensis
GGATAAACAATAACAAACTACCTTCGGCCTAGTCCTACTTGGTAAATGGAATTTCACCAGATTATTCAGACGTAGGCACAGTATATAAACTGAGAATAAAGTTGAGACACCTGTAGACGGGATTTGTTTCATCCCACCATTTTCCTCTGCGTGCCAGTCGCTATCCACCCACTTGCTGCGACAAAACCTTGTCATTCTGCTATGTGCCTGAACCGTGGAATTCCGAATCACCCGTTTCATGCTGTAGAGATCATACTGCAACTGATCATGAATCATGATCGCTCCGGAGACTCCCAGTCTCCTTTGGGTGAACGATACCAAGTAAGTCCAGTAGCCCGAGAAGAATGCCTCCCACGCATTCCGCACTCGTCGTATCTTAACACAGGCTGTGTTTCTGGGGATGGGCTTCCCATTCACCCCACTTCCGGTGACAGCAGTCTCGGACAGCATGAATGTAACCTTCCCCTTGAGGAAGTCAGGAGGACACATGATAGCCGCCAGGTTCCTCGTTATACCGATGGAACCACCAGGGCTACAAAAGACTCGGATCGCAGCAACAACCCCAGCATCACGACTCTCATCCCACAATTTGAATCCACTAGCAGCATGTCTGGAGCGGCTTCTCTGTCGGTGAGTGACTCCCTTCCTCGTTTGGCGCCAAGGCCCTCTGGACCTATCTCAGATTTATCACTCACCCTTAAGTTTCAGAATGTTTCCCCCGCCCCAGGTAGTCCGCCTGTACCACAGTTCGGTCTTGATTTCGTTGTTGGGTTCGAGGGCAATCCGGGCACACTGTACGCCATTTTTCACTCAATTCGCCATTGTTCCCACAAACCATCTATGCACAAGTCAGTTATAACATGACCATTCCAATCGCGAAGCTTGAGAAGGATCACGCTTATACTCTGATGGTGCAAGCACAAGGAATCCAGTCGGGAGGTCCTGGGCTTATTGCAGCATTCTACGCTGGGGGAGGATGGATTCCGTCACATTCGACGTGGACTACGTCGGGAAGTTTCATATTTCCGCCTTTGAAGTCGATCTATCAGGCGATGATGGTCGCGATCTAATAAGCGGTGAAAAACAATGGATTTCACTGGTTCGAAACGAGGATGGACTACTCAATATGTACCTCGACGACCATTTTATCGATGCCAAGCCGGTTGCCCCTGGCTCGTATTTCTACAATCAGGTGCCTTTTCTTTCAGAACTCCCTTTCCAGAAGCTCATCTCTTCTAATAGATAACCTTGGAGTACTACTCGGACCAAAAAGGCTACTTTCGCGGTGGTGTAATATGATTGACTTTTGCCCTCGAATATGTCTCATGCGATTACCCTCGTTCTGCTGAACATCTAGGTCTACAGTGTCTTGTTCTTTCCGGAGGCCCTTAACAAGGTGTGTTAACTGATTTAAATAATGTCGCATGTCGCACTTCATGGTACCTACAGGAACAAATCGCCGACGTCATCAAGAAGAATAAGGATGCATAGTTATGCATACGATATAGGGACAAGACCTTTATCTAGTGGCCTGAGGTTGATGGATGCAGTAATAGCAGGGGTTTGACTTCTGATTGTAAGGTGCAGCACGAATGCAATATGGGTCGTAAATTTGCAAATCTTTAAACCTCATTCGTCGGAAGGACATGTCTGCTGGTCACATCCCCATGTGACCCAGTTAATGGCGATGATGGCATAATTCGTGTTGAGAATGATGTTACAACTGGAACGTATGCAAGACGCGGAGAATGCAAATGAACGAGCTGGAGTAAGAGAGGGGTCAGAGAAACTGAGTTCTCAAGCACGATCCGGACTAACTAGTCGGAAGCCCGTTACACAGCCTGGGATTAGCCCTTCACGACCACTTGCCCCATTTAAAATGACCGGGCTCAGAGAGGCCAGAACCTGGGCAGTCGTCATCGGAAATGAGACTCAGGAGCTCTAGGATAACTCAGCACTCAAGTGAAGTACGGATATCGCGACGGACGGCCCACCGAGTCAGCGAGACATAGTAGATAACGTAGAAGAACTGCAGTCGGTGTCGAACTGTGGATTGATACTACAAGCCTGTAAACCAACGAAGGTCGCAGTACATACAGTTTTTCGGCGATCGACGCCATCAGCTACGAAGAGTAATGCAATAGTAATGAGGATAACAAAGTATACGAACATGATTGACGTTAAATAAACTTGGAGCAGGTACGTCCACGTACCACTACGAGGATACATTTTAGCAGGAGAGCTCGAGTGCGTAACGAAAGGATGGACGGTCTGTTAGATGATCTCTCCCAACCGTCTCATCAAGGATGGTTTCTCCAACAACAACCCTTCGTCCCCAGTCTCCTCGAGACTCGGTATATTCTGGGAGGTCAGCTCAGCATCTGAAACAAAACGCTCTAAGGAAGGTGTCACGTACCGAAACGAAGTCGAGTTCGGCAAGAGGGAGCTAGAAGCAACATAACAATTAAGTGAATGTGATCCTCCCGGGGGAAGAATGCGACTTACAACTTTCGTTTTGTGCCACAATTTATAGCCAATGTAAAGACAGAAGAAAATGGGCAAGTTGATGTCTAGAAGCAAAGACCCCGACTATTGAGAAGGTTCAGACTCTGCTTTAAGATCGACTTACAGGAAGCAATGAACTGCGAAGCACTCCAATTCCAGAACACTGAGATACCGTTCATCAAAGTGAAGAAGATAACCCTATTGAAGTTATTTAGATGTGGGGGTATCATACGGACAATGCACGTACCAGAAAACGGCCCACATGGATGCATAGGGCTGTAGAGGTGCACGGTAAATCCCACGAGGAATGATACCTTGCTTTTTCAAGCCATAATCTCCGGGCGTGATTTGGTGAACACTTTATCGGTAAAGCCAGTTGATGACTTACAGTAACGAAGGTATGTCGCGTTGAGTGTCACCCAGCTGTTATACGATTAGTTAGCAACAGATCAGATCAAGCGTTCGGAGACGTTTCATACCCGAGGAACCCACACACAGCAGCTAATGCAACACGATCAGTAGCCGTCCTCTAAGTATCGCCTTTTCGTGGAATACTCACAAAATGCTAACAAACCAACTGAAGACATGGGTCAGTGTCTATTCGCTCGTATGAGATAAGAACAACGCAAAACATACTTGAAGACGGTGCCCGAAGATGCAGATACAGTCAAGAACGCTAAAAATGAGAACATCCACTACATTCATTATCAATGAGTTAAGTACGACGTGCAAGGAATCCAGGGACAGATGGGAATGACACGTACCGCAACAATAGCCGCCACCCATGGCAAGCCGTCCTTGGTACAGGTCGCGAAGATCTTGGGAGCCTGGTTTTGCACTGCCAAACCATACAAAATACGGGAAGAAGCAAACATGATCGTGTTTGCTGCAGAGAAGGCTGCTGTAATCAATACAGCATTGATGATGGAGGGAAACACTAGGCAGACAAGATGCACGAGTGATGTGACGCCAATTGTCCGAGGGAATAATACCTGTGATCCCTGCTCTTGTAAATGCTATCACAAAGGGGGACTGGCCGGCGGATGCACCAGGCCTTGAACATAATCAGATGGGAGGACGAGGGGGTAACAAAGCTACTCACCTGAGCAAGGCCGGATCATTAGATGGAACTAGCATTCCAACCACTATCGCCGAGATAATCTAGATGTAACAATCAGCCAATATGCTCCCAGGAAAGCGCATATACGGACGAAGAAAAACACCAGTCGGAATATGACAGTCTTCATTGCCATGATGATGTTTGTTCTGGGCTGCCTCGCTTCAGCAGCAGTACTATGGGTAATGGTAAGCTCCAGACGTGCAAAAATGTTGAGAAGCTTGCATTGATATCAGCTCAATACCACTGAGAGAGAATGCGACGGGGCTGATGGCGACAAGCAACCCAAGGAATCGGCCAGTAACGCCTGGCTCCAGCACTACACGGGATAAGAGATTTAGGGTGCTCGCCTCGGGAAAGACACACGACTTACGGGACACAAAAGGACCAGGATTTTTCCAATACTACGAGGTTGGTTAGAACATCTAAGTGGAAAATTGAATACGACCTACCCGGAAACCAATACTGAGGGTTCTGTATGAGAACAATCCCTGTTAACAAAATAGCCACTTACACTTTATGATTTGGCCCACCCCCAAGACTGACAACGAGTCCCGCAATGAACTTTTTTAAGTTCTCTCAGTAAATCATACGAGCTTCGATAGAAATTCTCCACTTGCCAGTGCAACTACAAGAATAACTAGGAGGGTGTCGATGGTTAATGGTGTGCTCATCTCTAAACGTGACAAACTCACTTCTCAATACCGCGAAGAATATTTCCGCTGCATGCAATTAGCAGATTTCCTTGGAAAATAATTTCGACTTACAGTTTCCAAACCATCTAGTGGAATGACATCGTAAGCAAAATAAAACGTGAACGCAGACCTAGATACCCACTTGACGCCGAATAGATTGAGGACAAGGAGTGCTGTGATAGCTGCCGCAATATAGATCGCGGTATGGTTCGCCTGTCATTATTGAGGTTACATGAAGCGAAATGGAAATGATTGCAATGCGGCAACTAACATTGGTATCCCAGAATGAGACCATCGACGTCAACGCAGTAATTTAGAGCGGAATGGCAATTCCGGCAAACTACAACAGCTTAGCAAGTGGGAAAAAAGGCGAGACGGTGAGGAAACACACGTAGAAATAGTTCTGCGTGATGTAAGAACGTTAGCCCATCGGCAAGAGGAAGGACCAAATACGAACCCATCCAAGCTGAAGGTGAACAGATAAATCAACGAAGTCGTCCGAGAAATTGTGGCACACTTACCGCAAAGCCTAGAGCAGGATCTAGCCATCTTGCGACTTTAATCGTTGATTTAGGCCATCTTTCGCAACTCTTTGTATTAGATACACGTACCATAATGTATCAAGGATCCAGATATCGGAGCAAACGCAGTCATTTCACCAACGGCCATGATTGTCCTGGACCAAGTTATGGATGCTGCCGAAAGATTGGCAGGGAGAACTCACGCATATATCACAGTGCAGACGTGGCAATAGAGTATGAGCATGCCTGTGGGACCAGTAAGAGATAACACAGTTCCAAGGCCAATGAAGAGGCCTGTGCCGATCGTTCCAGCAAGCTTGCATACACTCAGCAACCGTCAGAATGAGCACAACAGCACCAAACCTACCGCAATCCTGTTGAAAAATCATCAGCGGGGAGAGAGTAGGCAACACAGAAAATTCCTTACATCTGTATATGCTGTCTCCCAAGCTGACGCTTGACACTGTCCAGATTTCCCTGGTAGACGAATTGACCAGCGGACGAGGGTCCAACCACCTTTGTGGGCATCTCAATTGTTTCAGCAGATGGGTCCTGAGGACCGATCAACTGTATAGTCTCCGGACTGGTCATGAGGGAAAAGATGGGGTGAGGTGGGTACTCCTTCCCAGTGCCATTGCGTTGATGAGACGAGGGGGTAACATAATCCTACCTGACGGTCGACCTTGCAGGTGGATTTCCGCAGGTTATGACAGTGCCAAGCTGCGGAATGGGTATATTGATATCAATTGACGCAAATGAGTCCCGCCGACTCTCGCGTGGAGTGCGCAGAGCATAAAACACTGGCAGTGCTTCATGACCTTGCGGACGTTGTCGTTAGAGTGAAGCTAACAATCGCGGAGTCGGAGTTTGAATCTGTGAATATTAGGCTGTCCACGAAGATCGCGCCTCTCTGACCGAAAAATTCATCTGGCAGTTGGCCATCCGAGGTGAGTAAAACCCGTCCATCGATATTTTATCTTTCAAAGTCGTCTTGGAGCGTACATTTGATGAACAAAATATCACATTCAAGCTCAACAGTCTTATGAACCACGCGTTCAGCTGCTGACCCTTTACTTCTGCAATTCTGAAACGTTACGCTTCATCCTGCCTCATATTTACGTTTGCTGAGTCCACCTTCACAGCTCTCCCCGTTTTAGAGCCGACCAGCCGCTCGGAAAGACAAGCTATGTGCATTAGCCAATCCTGTGTTGCTCATGATGTCGAGTATCTTGATTGTCAGTACTCCACTATATCCAGATCCGCTGTCAGTCTCGCGCATTGTAATCTACCAAATGCACTTGTATTCCTTTTGTTCTACTTGGCTGCGGAAGTCTCATTTCCAAACCAACTCAGACGTGAAAATACAATGACAATCCGATACGGTAACTAGGTATAGCATTATTACGATACACAGATGCGAAAACTACACGGCGGTGCCACGCTCGAAGCTGGCACGGATTTCTGCAGTATATTTGTCGTAATATCTCGCGATCTGAACCCAAGTTAGCCTGGAGTCTTTCAGCAGTGCGTTGTGGCAGAGAACGTACCTTCTTGTTGAACACCCGGTTTCGCTCGTTGATATATGTGATGTCACCCTCTTCTTCGTTGTGCCTCTTGCGCGAGAACTTGGCTTTCTTGTCAATGCTAACGTGCGGGATTCGATGAGTCGATGCCAAGACCAAGACAAGAACTTCACGTACTCGTGATTAATCTTACCGACAACTCGGTCGATAGCATCCTCCGTAGGTTTATTATCAGCGTAGAGCAGCGTGTTGGCATCTCTGTAGAAGTTGTCCACAGCCATCCGCTGTTCGGTTGTTGGGACCAGCTGCGGACCGTGGTTTAGTCGCCTCTTAGCACAAACAATGAAAGACTACTAACCTGGTTGCCTGAGACATCGAAAGCAGTCAGAGCTGATGATGACCCTGACGGTGTTGAGCCCCCAGAGTGTGTGAGTGACCCAGCAGCCAAACCCAGTGCTTGCTCCTTTTGTCGGTTATAAGCCTCCAGGTCAGGTTTCAGAATGTCAAGGTCCTTCTTATAACGTCTCTGAGCGGCCTGTGCGTCATCTTCATTTCAAACATAAGGCGTCATTGCACAATATGTGCGCAACGAGAATAGAAACATACCATGAAACTTGAAATCTGCTCTCCGTGTCTTTCGCGCCTTCTTTTTCTCCCAGTTCTCATTGTCTTCGATCGTCCACTCCCAGTTCTTCGACCGCTCGAAGTCATCTCCATTCGCTTCTGCCTCTGCCTGTAACTGCAGCGTCTCTGCCAACTTCTTTTGTCGTTCAAGTCGTGCGAGATCCCGAGCCGTCATCTTCGCCTTTGCGGACTCCTCAACGAGAGACTGCCTGTTTGCCTTTGTAGATGCTTTCTGTCAAGAAGGGTTATTCGTACTGCTTTAAGCTCGGTGTTTCGAAGAAACTCACCATCCTTGCCCGGAGCTGTTCCATCTTAGCCTTCCGTCCCTCCATGGTCACACCCTCAGTTGCATTCTCGTCGCCATTTTCAGGAGTGGAGGTTCCTTGGGCTTCTTCTGAGTCTTCTATGTCCTCTCGTGGGACATCTTGCTCAGGAACCTCCGAATATGCGCTTGAGGACGAAGATGGGTTCGAGGGAGACATGGCTGTAACGAGGTGTTGACAGCGATGTCGCCGAGTCAACTGTATAGAAGGTTACGTAAGCGCTATGTGGACTGCAACGCTCTACTCTGACAGATAGTATTACTGCACTTTTTTTTTTTTTTTTTTTTTTTTTTTGGTGGAACGCTGTTGCTACAGGGCAGTGACAAGGTCAACTCCTTGTGGCACGTTAGAGAATACGGGGGTTTCACCCGTAAATAGCGTCTTGTATCACCCAGAGGAAATACTTTATGTATGCTATACTGAATAGCAGTGTGGGACTCCACTTCCTCTCTCGGTTAGCCTAACCTACCTTTGGCTTACCGATTCCGGCCCGGAGGACGGAGAGGAGTGATACCCACTAAAACCCCTGACTGACGGATCCAGTTATCCAGCAGGTTCAATTCTTCATTCAATACACCACTCCATGTGTTGAGGACTATGTCCTGTTGGAGTGCCTTTTTACCATAGTGTGTGGAATTGGTTAGTAAGGTATCCATCTTGAGACGAGCGTTGATGATGGATAACTATCTGTTGTGAACTTTGGTTGTTGTGTGGAACTTTTCAGGGTTCCCTTCGAATTTGATTGCTTTCTCGCAACGTAGTTTCCAGATTAAATGTGCACTCTCTGTTATGAGGATCTTGAAGAGTCTGGATTTTCCGGTTTGTTGCTTTCGTTTTTCATTTGTGAAATTCATTAGTGGGGCTCCCATAATTGTTCCGAAACGTATGTTTGGCCATGTCGGCTCTCGTTTGAGCCATAGCCTTTTGGCTAGTCCCCATATGGTTTGGGAGGCTGTTGATTTGTTGCATTCAAGTAGTATGTGTTCCATTGTTTCCCTCTCTCCACATAAGAGACACTTTCCTAGGTGTTCTCTTTCCGGAATTCTGTCCCAATAATCTCCTAGCTTATATGCATCATGTATGACCTTCCATAGGAAGTTCCGTATATTTCTCAGTATATCCTTATTGCATGTGGACCTCCAAACTTGTTGGTCGGTTGGGGGTCGCCCAGTTAGTTCTTGTACCACATGTTTTGTTACTGCCAAGTTAATTGTCATTCCTCTACGCCCTCGTTTTGGATCTTTACAGCTCTGGATGTTGTGATAGAAAATGCTCTGGTTCCCTTCGAGCAGCTTAATTCCTTCAAGAGTTGAAGGGAGATCTATTTTAGGTGGCTCGCTCAAGTTCAGACCTTGTTTTGCGAGCTTGGTCGCTCCTTCACGTCCACTTTTTGTGGTGTTTATGCTCCATTCCAGGAGATGTGTATCAGCATTTCGTTCTCGTAGGCTTGCTACCACTGCTCTCATTAGGCTTTTGTTGGGATCTTGATACCATCCTATGCTTTCGTTCTTCGCCAGATTAATGGTTAGGTTCTTGATTATATTAATATTGTTCATTGCGATGGTGACTGGGCAATCTATAGGACAGGATTTGATGCACTCCAGGATAGCTACAAGTATCCCACTGTTTGGGGTAGTGAGTTCAGGATGTACTCGTACAGAGATATTCTGAGGGTTGTCATCTCCATACCATATCCCCCCTGCAGCGATTAAATCACCGTCGTTGTTTACTTTGTGAGCTTGTTCCACTATGACCATAATTTCTTTGGGGTGCTCCTCTTGGCAAGGTTGTCCTAGTTGTACTTCTATTGGATGGTCCTGGGCTTTGTTCCTCTGTGGGAAGACTCGTATACCGTGTTCAATTCGGTCATTGAGAGTTCTAGTCGGGTTGAACTTGACTTTCTCCTTCCGTTGGAGTGCGCGTTCATTTGCTGCAATTTCTGTGTCAGTGAGGTCATGAATTCTATGTTCGGGTATACTGTCTGGTTTCCATTTTGCTGGGAGACAGTTCAGTATATTCCTCGCAAGAGCGAAACATTTGAAGGGCTTTTTGCAGTTGCTTTGACTTCGGGCGCCTGAACAGGGTGAACAATTACAGAGCTTGCATTGCCGGTGCTCAACTGGTAGTTCTTTCGTTAGATTCAGTAGGTCTTCTACGGTTCTGATACCATGATTGTTGCGGAGGCATCCTGCATAGTAGTGATTGTTCAATTTGGCTAGATTCTTTGTGGCTCCAATGTGGAACCAGATTGGTAGCGTTCGTTTGGTATACTCAGAGAGTTCCAATGTGTCTACTCGTACGTCGTACTTATCCGCCACCTTAAGCATCCTCTGGGTGATGTTCTGTGATCGTTTCTTGCTCGGTTTCCAAGATTGCAGGAATGGGTTTATTCCTGTCGATAGGGGGTCAACTACTGGTGACGGCTGTGCAGACTTTGCTATAAGGAATAGTGCAAAGTCGGCCCACATGGGGCGTTGCAGAGGGGGTTGAAGGAGTCCTTGGAGCCAGGTTAGTTCAATTGCTTCGTTCCGTGATGAGATGTTCAGTATGTTTTTTCCTCCCCGGTCGACGGGGCTCTCCATTGTTTGAATTCCAATCGTGGGTTTTCCAGAGTTATCCCAGATGAAGGTGTTCACAGTTTTTCTTAAACGTTCTTCTATTTCTTTTGGCATACCTTGCGCCTTTGTTAGATATTGGGTCATGCTTCCAACTGTTCTTTGTAGTATGATTTTTCTTCGATAGTTGGGTTAGTTCTTTCCCACCGGCTTAGTGTGGCTTGTATCTTCTCTAATGTCGGGTTCCAGATTGCTAGATTATTGGTCTCATTGCCTATCCATGCACCTAGTATATGTATTGCTTTCCCATCAGGGGCAATTGACATGTCTTCCGGGATGGGCTGCTCATTGGGGCTTAGTTTGCGAGTCTCAATCAGATTTGTGCAGTATTGTTTTGTTCCGATGGGGATTATCTCAGTCTTGGATACGTTGAATTTAGCGCCAGAGGCCTTGCACCAGCTTGATAATATCTGCAATAGTTCTTCAAAACTGTCGTTTTGTGACAGGTACACTGTTGTGTCATCAGCGAACATAGTGACCACTATTCTTTTATTTGACTGTGGGGTTTGATATATTACTGCACTTTGTGATGGAATACGGGTAATGAATATTAATGTTCAATTGAGCTACTACTGTACAAGATGTTCGCGGCCTGTATCCCCCCAACAATTTCTATTGACGACATCGCTGAATTTCCTCACCTGTACCAGACGTCGCTTATCTGGCAAGGGGATGGTACGAGATCCTACACTCAAAAGGTACACACCTCATTCAAATGAGTTCTGATGAGACCATACAGCGTACATACTAACCGCCCCAAGCGCGACAAAATCCCCAAAAGCTCGGAGGTTATAGGGAAGTAAGTCCAGAATTTCCGCGCGTCAAAGATCGAGAACTGGCCCTTCGTCCCCGTAGATAGGATCCTTGGTGAACCATCCCAGGTCCTTGATCCCATTAATCTTATCTTCTTCGCCCTCCCTACCATAGCACATATCCCAGTTCTTTCCCCTAGGATAACTCCCTACCATGAGAAACCCCCTGTCGAGATCTTCCAGCAGCCTATGCGCGACGCCCGCTGGCATGATGATGACATCCCCCTTTCTAATCTCTGTGACAACCTTCTCCGGGTTATCTTCCCCACCGAAACATACGTTTGCCCGCCCAGCAGCGATACACAGTACTTCATGAGTGGTACTGTGAAAATGGCTCGTGCTGTACATGGTGTAGCGCCAATGCGGGACTACGACCCCCACCGACGCAAGATGTGATTCGATAGCGGAGGGAGATGTCGACTGTGGGAAGCAGTTGTGATAGATGAGGAGGGGATAGTTTTGAATGGAAGTATTCGGAGTGAGACCGAATCTTGGAATGTAGTGTTTAGATACCCGCAAAGATGACAACGGCGTCAAGGACTCAATAATGCTCTAGTCTCTCCCCCCAAGGCTACTTAGAATTGTGCGCAATTGCAAGTGGTTCAAGCTCAAGTGGTTCGATGGTGTGTGACGTCACACTATCCCACCTATTGGGTGTTGTGCTAGGTTACGCCCCGATCATGTCATGCACACCCTTCGGTTATGCGGGAGAATGAGGGTTCACCCCAAGCCATTCAATAAGACGACTGATTTCTTTGATAACCTGCACGAAAACCCAGTCATCCTCATTCGGAACATCCGGGAACAGCTCCCAACAACCCTTCCGAGATAACCCGAGCAATTCTCACGCCTGGACAAGTCATACCTTATATTAATCACGGAGAGCCGGGAGAGGCTGTAGAACGGCCAGCATTCCATCCTCTACACCCTCTTTCTGTACTTCCATGATGAGCCTTCTGCGCTCCAGTGTTCGTTTCACTTACCCAATCCATTCAAATTTCACACAAACTTCCACGATGAAGTTCAGCTCCTCATCCTCATGGAGCAAGCAACGTCTTGTGATCCTTGGATCTGGTTGGGGTGGCTACGAGGTCCTCCGTGGTATCGACAAGAAACGGTGGAGTGCGTCCATTTCATGCATTGCGTCATGGATGTCAGATCTAACAGCAGCTTCGACAAAGATGTCACAATCGTCACGCCGAACATGGCATTCAACTTTACACCTTTGCTGGCGAGCTGTGCTGTTGGTACATTGGAGTTCCGTTGCGCTGTCGAACCTGTATGTGATCTTTCCCCGTTTGGCTGTCGTCATTGCGCTCACGTTGCAATTGCAAATGTGTAACTCTAGGTCAGGAGATACTCTCCCCAAGTGGTATGTGATAGCTTCCACCTATTTTTATACACGCGGCATTGAAGTTTTCCGGTAATCCAGTCTACCTATCAGGCTTGGTGCGATGCAATAGGTGAGTTTAGACGTTTGTTCGTCATTCGGTGAATTAACCCCTATCCCAGATTTCAAGCAAAAGACGCTGAAATGTGTGCGTACACGCATCACTCACAAACCAGAAGCATGCGAATTTCATTCCTTAGATGCCGGCGACACCTCCTTTGCCATTTGAAAAGTCTTCTGCACCTCTGGTCGAGGGCACATCGACCGAGACTAAGTTCCCTGGCACTGGAACACCATTCACCTTGCGTTATGACAGACTCGTCATCGCTGTAGGCGCATATTCCCAGAGTGAGTCATGCTGTATCCATTAATTGACCATGACTGAGTCGCATCCGCAGCCTTCGAAGTTCCGGGAGTCAAGGAGTATGCACATTTTTTGAAAAATGTTCGTGACGCCCGAGCGATCAGGACACGTATCCTGGAATGTAGGTCCTCTCGGGCCCTCTAGGCACACTGATTCTCACTGCCGCGTAGGTTTCGAGCAAGCCAACCAACCAATTCTCTCCGACATCCAACGGCGAAATTTGCTCAACTTCTGCATCGTGGGCAAGTAACGAGTTTGATTCTTCGTATTGCAATTCGAAATTAACCTAGGCTTCTAAACACGTTGACGGTGTGAACAGGCGGTGGCCCTACAGGTGTGGAATTTGCGGCCGAACTACACGACCTTCTTCGCGCCGAAGTAGAGCGACATTACCCTACCCTTGCACATTTGGCCAAGATTACGCTGTATGATGTTGCCCCTGGTATACTCGGAAACTTTGACAAGTCCCTCTCCACGTGAGCCTGTGTGCACTGTTGACTCGAATTGGATTCATGCTGAGTGTACTGCCAACAGATATGCTGAGGAGAAATTCCGCAGAGATGGAATCAGTATCAAAACGAGACATCACGTTGAACGAGTTGAAAAGGTGAAAGAGGTACTTGACATATATAGGTTCCCCCGCTAACGCGCTGGCTACAGGATCGGATGTTTGTGAAAGAGCGGGGGGAAGGTCTAGTCACTCGCCCCTATTAACATTTCCGTACAGCTGATAAGGATCCACAGTTCCATTTGGCCTCCTCGTCTGGAGTACGGGATTAGCACCTAACCCCCTGATCCAGTCAATCGACTGCTTGGAGAAGCATGAGAAATCGGGAAGGTACGAGCATCTTGCTACATCCATGGCATAGTTCCAGACCGACCGACCTCGCCTATGAAAAGCTTGCTGACCGATTCCAACTTGAACGTTATTACGAAAGAGGGTCAGATTGATCCGGATGTTTGGGCTATTGGAGATGCTGCGATTATTAAGTCGGCAGTGCTACCCGCGACAGCACAAGGTCAGCACCCCTTTGCCCTATCAGACGCCCATGGCCTGCGGGCTATTAGTCTAACTTACCTACAAATGACTAGTCGCCAATCAGAAGGCAAGGTACATGGTGAAGAAGCTGAACAAGATCGTGAAAGACCGAGAACATACGAAACCATTTGAGTTTCATAACCAAGGCAGCCTTGCTTATCTCGGCGATTGGTGAGTCAACATCAGTTCTCACCGAACCCTTCCCCCACTGTAACCCTTCCGATGGACATCACAGGAAAGCAATTTATGATCGCTCCACCGCCGAGAGTGGTATCAAAACGAAGGAGTCAGGCCGGATAGCGTGGCTCCTATGGCGGTCTGCCTACTTCACGATGACACTCAGCATTCGGAACAAGTACGTGTGCGACTAAGTAGATATCTCCGAGACGCTTCTGATCAATCTCCCTTGGAACTTTCTCTAGAATTCTGGTGCCGACTTATTGGTGAGTCTTTTCGGGGTTTGCCTTGGCACGTGGATCAGATCTGAACACGTTCGTTTCTCCACGTATAGGTTCCTGAGCTGTGCGTATCTGCGTTTCCGTTGTCCCCGGTGCGATCGCACTGATGATCTTGTGTCACACCAATAGGGATCTTTGGCCGAGACTTGAGCCGTTTCTAATGCCCCGTGTATACACGTAGGTCCGCATAGGTCCACAGACGCCCTCGGACCGTCCCAGCATGTCAACAATACCATCCACTGATATTAGCACAACTGACAACATAGAATAGAGCTACCATTAGGTCCTTTCATTTAACTGTGAGATTAGTGGTACATCGTCCTTAATGCATTAACCAAGTTACAAGTGATGCTATCCACATCGTACGAGTGCGATGTAGGAATGGGTATATTTTGAATCAAAGCCAGAGCCACGGTCAGATTCTTGTCAGTGTTGTGACAGTATTTCAGTGAAAGAGACACAGAGCATGGGTAAATAACATTCAGAGGATGAAAACCTTGCGACGAATCTTGCGCTTCTTTTCAGGAGGAGGGTTTGTGGATGTCGGGGTTGTGGTAGGGGGAGCTGCAGGAGACATTATTCCAGTGCTACTCTTCTGATGGAATGATAGATACTCACATGGAGGCAGCGTTTTGGTAGCGACGCCTGGGACCAACCCCCTCATGAATCCTATCTTGTTGTCCACCGTTTCCTGCGAGATACCATACCCTTGCAAATCGGCCATCAGGGCACCCCAAGCAGGCTCAATGTTCTTTGAGGATTCGATGATGCCCCTCGTATTGATGCCGACGTGGGAGACGTGCATAAAGGAATGAGGATCAGGGCTGGATATGATGTTTGCCTTGACGGGCTTTGTTTGCGGTGTCTTGGTCTTTTCCTTGTTCACCGAGCCCGAGCGGAATGGACGAAAGACGGCTAGATGACGTTTTACACCCTCTTGGTTAGTCCGTGAAACACGCGATGCGGGTCCGCCGCGAAAGAAACGTACAATGACGTCGCGTCCGTTCGACGACTTTTTTGAAGAAGACGGCCGCTTCGTTGTCCTCGTCGAAACAGAAACCAAACATGCGAGTCTAGATGGAACGCGTTGGTGTAACGTTCTTGGCATCAAATGAACGTCCAGTCAGACTGACCGTGCCAGAGAAGTAGTGGAAGAATGGTTTGTCCTTGTTGTACTCGAACACCTCCGGAACGGAGAACATCCAAACGACCCTGTCAGTTTTGATGTCGACGAGGCGGAACCAGTACTTTTCTTTCAATCGAAGACCGTGTGCAGCGGCACTTCGGTCTGGAGATGGAGCGCCTGGCGGGAACTCGCGATCACGACCAAAGACGAGTATGCCTCTGAGGTTTGAGTACGTCCAATTCAGCTCGGGGTTGATGAATGGTGCATAGTATACTCGAACCGCAGCCGTCGCGATCACCTTCTGCGTGCTGGGTTCGAGAACAGAGGAAAGGTAAGGGTGGCGCTGCTTATCTTCTGCAGTGAAGAAGGCGGTCGCCGGGTTATGCATAAGAGAGAGTTGGGAGGACGATGCAAAGGAAGATGAAGGAGAGTGATGGATGATATATAATTGCGATGAGAGATTTTAGGACAATGGTGCGAACGTCAAGTGAGTTTATATACGAACTGATTTGTAGATGACCTGTGTGAGCTTGGGGGTGGAAGAAGGCGGCATCGTGGCCACCTCATGGTACCAACTTGGACTGTGGCGCGAAACCGCCCCGAAATGGATGTGCCGAGGTATGGGTAAGGGCACGCAGCAGTAGGTCATCCGTAGTGTCACCGAGCAGCCACGCCCCCGGTCAACTTTACAGGAAAGCCCCCACAAGTCTATGCAGCTGGAGAACGAAGCCATCTGTTCGCACCTCCACAACCCATACAGAATTCGGCCTCAGAAAAGGAGGTAGATCTAGATGTTCCAATAAGGGTGGCTATGAGGATTTTGACATAACTCACCCCGGCTTGGCTCCCTCGTTCCGTACAAAGATGCTGTTCGGGATGGAAAGATGAACCCGACCGAGCGTTGCTATGTCAGATGATGCGTGAAGGCAAAGTGCGAGCTTTTGGAGTCAGCGATCGAGTCCCCGAAGCCCAGAACGGGTATTCTTACATCGTGCCCAACCAAATACGTAACCTTCTCCAACACGTGTCTGTTCGGAAGTGAACTTCATTCGAACAAAGGAGTTGCGCATGACCGTTGCAGCACGAGAGTAATCTAAGTTCTATCGGTCACTCAACCTGAGCCAGTGATCATTTCTGTCCGGTATCGTCCAAAAGCGATAGAGCCAGCGATGTGCACCCCACTGCAGCTCGATTTGGCAACTAAGCACCATTCGAAGTAGGCGTAAGAAAACGCTACGTGAATCCTATTCAAGACTCATGCTGTTGCCAGTGACAACGAAAGCACCGATCTCTGAAGGGTTCATACCTACGTCAGCTTGAACCTGCAGTATGAAATGATGCTCGCACTAGGATCTGAGATAATACCGCGGCAAGCCTACCGCTGGCCCGTACCATGCGAATCACCGACGCTGTGGACTCAAATCACCGTAGTGAATGGACACAACAAAAATCGAGATGTTCGAGGCTCTCCCGGGCCAATATTCGTCCAGGCACATGAACTGGAAAGCTGGGTGAGATTCAACCCGCTCATCAAACCAAATGACCTCCTACAGCATAGTAGCTAGAGCGACCTGATTCACATGAACCTCCGAAATATATCGTTCAATGAAATATCCGATGAGCGAGCGATTGACTGCTCACAAAACGAATCTGAGATACGTTTAATAGGTGAGTGACACAGAAGAGAATAATTAAAATCTAGGCACTCTGTGACTCACTAGGTTGTTCCACTTTGACCTCAACATCTATTTGTTTGTATATCCTTAGAGAGGGAGGATTATTTGGATAAGTATACTCGCTATCACCGCACATTCGATTCGCCCCGCAAGGTACAAACGCGGACATCGACATTCCTACCACAATAGAAGAGCGAGGGGCGGGAAAGTGTTCGCGAAATCGCCGTCCCGAAAAGCCAGAGGCGGCTTCTTCTCGCCGGTCTTCGAAGAACCCGCTGTTGAAGACAAACGAAGCCAAGGCGTTATAGACAGGGGTAGGATTGCTACTCCTAGCTGGCAGGAATCCTAATTTGCGGGTGATGAAAGAGAAAGCGGCCCCAATGGGATGCCGAAAAATTACATCAAGAACGCGGCCTTTGAATGTTCGTCCATCAGCACCAAGCGGGCGCCTTTGAGTACGCGAATCTTTCGATCGTTGGCACCTGATCGGCCTGGGCCTTCCCCATCGCCTGTCACGTATCGATATGCGTCGAGTACGGTGCGGAGAGATAAGGAGTAAGGTATATCGTGATAAACTTTGATGTAATCGGTCCCTTCTAGATGTGACCGGCAGATGAATGCGGCATCTGAGGACCCTATGCTGGGTTTTGATGATGGGAAAAGATAATAGGGATGGTTACTCTCCCAAGCTGGCTCAGACGTAGTACGACCTGACATCGCTTCCATGGAAGCAGCATGAAAAGATAACGCCAAAGGCCCCAAATTTTTAGCTTGCTGTATCGATCCGAGAAAGGTCCAAAAGTGCTGTAAGCAGTCATGGGTCCAGGTTATGCCGGGGCCAGCACCCCCTGGGTACGCAGTCGGAGGGCATGAGGTATCTTCCGCTGCGTCCGCGATCACAGCTACGGTGGCACCATCCCATGGCAGGTCGCCCCGCACAGGAATAAGCCATGCACCCCTCCGGAATTGACAGCTCAACAGGTGATTTATCGAAGTCGAATCATAGGGAGGGATAGGAGACGGCAGAGCCTTCTGATAAGGCGGGAGGTACCGGGTATCTACAGGTCGAAATATGGCCGCAGGTCCTGGGATAAAATGTGGCTGAAGAAGAGGTGAGACCGCTTCTGAAACTTAGATGGACCAGATGCACAAACCTGTGGGATCAAGTTGATGATACAACCGAGGTCAAGTCGAGGACGTTTCGCAGGCCCATCCGCACTGCATTCACCGTCTTGCACGCGTTTTCCGCGGTTGGCTGAGTCGCCCGCATCTATGGCCGAACTTTGAATGCGCGGTATACGCGACACGGATGCTTGGAAGTCGGTGCTTTCGAATTCTTTGAGATCTTGGAGCCGAAAATGGTCGTCTTCGTGCACGAGAGATGGTTGACCCCACTCGGGGATGTTTCGACATTCTGGCCACCTTAACCCAATCGTCGGACGTGGTGGACTTGCAAAATATTGGTAGAGTCCATCATGGCGCATCACTACTTCTATCTCAGTGGACAGAGCGCGAGCCTTCTGACACATTACGCACTGAACGCGGAGAGGTCAATGTTCGGACAAGAGGCAGCCCATCGGCCACTAGAGCAAGCAAGTGCGATGGCGCGTCCCTCTTCTAGTTGTGATGTTGGTCTCGTGGTTGGGATTCCCGAACTTGTAACGAAGTCGTGAACTGTGACTCTATAGCTGACATCCGCGGAAGCACCAGTGGCGTGGGGTAGAGACATCACGAAGATAATAAACCTTCGGTATGTCACGATATCCCATGTATGGAGGGCAGCAAACACGCTCAGGAGAGACCTGGAGATGTTGGTGAAGTCGAGGTCAAAACTCAAAACCTCAAAAGTGAGGGAGGAGAGTTTCCGTAGTTGGGATTACACCCCTCTAAGAGGGGTTCCCGACATTTGCCCGATACAGCCGTCTCGCAGAGACAACACACTCCAGTGCTACATCAGATGACATGGATATAATTTTGAAACCGTGGTTCCATCCGAACCGCCATCTCACCAGTTATCACGCATTAGATTGTCTTTCAATCAGCTCACATTCATGGCACAAACCGAACATCGTAACATCGTCATCATTGGCGGCGGGATAGTAGGATGTACAACTGCGTTCTACCTCTCCAAGCATCCCTCATATTCTCCATCGACAACCACTATCACTGTATTGGAAGCATCGGCGCATGGTGTTGCCCAAGGAGCTTCCGGGAAGTCCGGAGGTCTTGTGGCGAAATGGGCTTATCCCCGTGAAATCGTCGACATTTCTTTTCCCGAGCATGTCAAGCTCGCAAAGGAACACGACGGAAAAGATCGATGGGGTTGGCGTTTCGTCGGCTGTGGGAGTTGGGAGGGAAATGGGGAGGATTTAAACCGCGAGATTGGCTCAGGGGTCGGGAAAGGAGGGAGACGGAAGAGTTTGGAAAAGAAGCTTGGCCTCGACTCCTCTCAGGCTTCACCCCGAAAGGCTGACACAGGCCATCCGGATGATCTGAACTGGATCAGGGAAGACCTCACCGAGTCTTACAGTCCGATGTCGGCCCCCGATGGTACAGCCCAAGTCCACCCATATCTCTTTACTACCTGCATGATGGAACTTGCTAAGGAGAGGGGGGTGATCCTTCTTCACGGTAGCGCAACTTCAATTGAGCGAGAAGGAGGACGCGTTACTGGAGTTCTTTACCAGGATCCAAATCCAAATAGCTCGAAACTCCTGCCCGCTACCCATGTCGTTCTGTCTGCTGGCGCATGGTCACCGTCTATCATACCCTTGCCCATTTCTGCGACTCGCGCGCATAGCGTCACCGTGCGACCTCAACCTGACGTGACGGTAGGGCCTTACGTCCTCTTCACCGAAATCACCCTTCCACGGGGGCGGATCGTGACACCAGAAATTTACGCCCGCCCTGACAATGAAATTTATGCTTGTGGTCCAGGAGATGACTCACCACTTCCTGGGAATGTAGACGATGTCGAAGTAGACCAGGCCGCGTGCCAGAGCGTTTGGGAACACGTCGCAAGTATATCCGCGGAGTTTCGGGAGGGAATAGTGGAGAAGCGTCAGGCTTGTTTCCTACCAGTCGTGAGCACCAGTGAGGGACCTATCATTGGAGAGGCGCAGAAATTTGCCAAAGGAGTGTATATTGCCACCGGGCACACATGCTGGGTCAGTGAAACCTTCCGGGTCGCGACCACACCGTTCTGACCTAATAGTAGGGTATTTGCAACGCCCCTGGAACAGCTAAAGTGATCGCAGAGCTAATCATGGATGGGAAGATTTTATCAGGAAATCTCCAAAACCTCGCTCCCTCGCGCTTTTTGTAGAACATTTCCAGCACTACTGGTTTCAGCCATGGAGTGGCGGCCTCGCTGACGTACCACCTACCTTTGCTCGTCCTTTAGAATAAATCTATAGTCTTGACCGTCCCGCCAAGTTCAAGTATCGGACATCCCGTGGCAGTTCAAATGTTATTCGCCACGGTAGATTTTCATGGGAGTTCCTCCAAATTAAGGTTGTCATTCGGGGGTGTATCTCCACTAATGCTGTGCTCAGTGCTGGCCTTCGATTCTGGGCGCATGAGAACTGACTCGTGTTTCTTCATCTTGGGCCCTGGCCGAGTAAAAAAACTCGTTCCCTCAAATGATGTACTTACCGACGAATGCAGCAATCTGTGGCGTTGGCGATCTGTCACTGGTTGCCTTGCGCCTACAGGTCCCATGTGTCTGGCGCCACCGGCTGAGTTCAGTATCCCCCATCGGGTCCGAATCGGGCAGAATTGGAAAGTAGTTAGCGCGGATGAGAGCATCGTGGCCGCACAAACGGTTACTTGAATCTCGTCCGAGTGGGACTGTGTGAGATGATGGAAGAAATTTTCGAGACGTTAAGTATGTAGTATCTGCGGGTGTTGACGTTGAATCTTGACTGCGTCGATTCGATGATGGTTCCTGTCAACTGCCGGCAGTGCTCTGAATCGATGAGCAGATGCTGATATTTCAGTCGCATATTATTAGTACTACAATACTTGGTACCCAATTGAGAAGTTCCTTCTGGACCTCGTTAAAGGGCGGGAGGAGGACTGCGTTCCTGTATCTTCTCGCCCGCCTAGATCGTAAGCATTTCCCTTCCTTCAAGTGCGCTCATTCCCTAATCGAATTTACGTTGTGATATGGTACCCTTTCGCCAAGAACTCAATAACATATCATTTGCCTCGTGGCACTCAGCACATTTGGGGCCAACGACCGGCGTCAAGGCTTGTATCCTTTTTTTTCGCGCTCTTCCCTCCACGTTCACGCTCACGGGCACATACTTTGACATTGAAGTTTAGACTGACCCTCGGAGCATTATCAAGCCTTCGAGTCGGCCTTGTGCCCTACGCAACTTCACTCATTCCTCACGATCGGTAAGTCTATCCTTGTTTGGAACCCAGACCACGTTCGAGTCTGAGTCTTCCCCACTTCGACCTCATGACCCACCTACCTTCGCAACTTTCTCAATTCGGGGTCCGATATCGAATTTCTGATGGTCAAACGTGTCTCAGCTACATTTAGAGCAGTAATATCATCCCCTGTCGCTCCTTTGCAGGCACGTCCTTCGTTACACACTCAGAGATGAAAGCATCTCGTTTAATTCCCATTCGGCACTTGGCGCCAATGCAAGAAGGCGATCATCTCGAGTAAGCACCCTGCCTTCCCCACTTTCTATTACTGACAAACGGTAGACTTCTCTGTCGTCGACTGAACGTCGAGTATATGACGCTTCCACCAGGCTCCCGTATTCCATCCATGGTTGATCTACGCGTCCTCAAGGATGCTCACATCCCTTCTCACGTTCTCGCCGTCTTCGATATTCCACAAAGTGAATGGGAACCTTCTTACACACCCATCCTGATCCCAATTCACGCCGACCTTTATACACGAGACTTCCGTACGAATATCATCCCACCAAGCCTACCGGGGACTCCATACCCAATTCCATATTCCTCCCTACAGTCCGACGGTCAATTCGTCACGCTTCCAGTTGTCCCACTTCAAGTTCCTCATGCTCCTTCTATACCCTTGTTATTCCTCTTTGGACTAGGTCTTGAACCGCGCTCGCAGCTGCTTTACCCAAGCTTGCTACCATCAGACGTGATCGGCGAATTCCCTTCCCTTCCTACCATGGCTTATATGATGGGTGAGCTATGTAGCGATAGGGAACTCGCCAACTGCATCGCGTTTAATCAGGGCCTATGGAAAAATATACTCTGTCTCGGACCCCGGGACGCAGAGTTTGTAGGCATCGCACGGATAGCATGGAATGTCACCGTAGAAGCTCGTCGTCTTCGCCAACGCGCCGCATCAAAACGGTCAATACGCCTCGAGACCTCACCGTCACCGTCACGCCCAGGCTCTGCCCCGACATGACGTTACAACCACCCTCAGCCATTATTGATGCCCTAGTTCATTACACGTCACGTCCTTTTTCATTTCTCTCGTTCGTTTCTATTCACTCATCCCCAAAATGACACACTCACACCGTGTCATACGACATTATTCCCGACCCCCATATGGACGAGGATCATGACTGGACATTTTTACCCTACTACGTTAGCAAACTCTGCTCTAATAATGACGCTCTCTCTCTCGCGTGCACTCCTTCCCTCCTGATTACTACAGTGCTCAGACTATCATTAGTAGATACACTAATTACAACGTCCTTCTTGCCCCAGTTGCCGGGTGCATCAGTGGGCCCCCTTGCTGCGGTGAGTGATGACTTAATTTGAACACGTACTTTACTCGTTGCCACAGGTGTGTCCCGGGATTTAGTGATACGGATCATCTTCACGTCTGATGCAGTTCATCTCCGACGGACATATCATATGATGGGCTCATTGAGATTACTTATGTACTTACAAAGCTCAGTGCATGGTGACTAGTGACCCTCCGAGTCTGGGAATGTGATCGGGGGACTGGGTGGATCCTTTGATTGATTGTCGACTCGGAGTAAGTCTGCGGCCCTGTGTATCCCACTGTCGCGGTTCCCTCAGGCCTCCTGACGAGAGAGAAAAAAAAGAATCTACCAATCGGCGGTGTCGCACAGCGGAAATGGAAACCCGGTACCGAGTCCTTGTTACTTGGTGAAGTTAGGAACCTCAGGGAGTCAGGGTCCCAGGAAACAGTGTATTCGTTCCTCCGATGCGAGACGAGTCACATCAACAGCACAGCCAGGAAATTATTCGAGGGGTGGGACCAAATGCTCGAGTCATCCATTTCGTGATAATAAACGTGGAGCCAAATTACACGTTGATTATGTGTCTGAATCGACCTCGTGAATCTGGCATGGTGACAAGAAAATATTCGAACACAGGTCGATATCGAACAAGATGTCAATGGGAGACTAGTCGGGGAGAGAGTAAAAAATTATCTTATAGTACATACGATGATGATGATCAACAAAAAAGCCATGCTCTCAAGAGATGGGTCGGAGAGGACGAAGAAAAAAAGGGAAAAAAACCAGTCACTTCAAGAGTCCAGATCCATCGCCCCAGCCCCAGCCCCAACGCGACTTTTTCGCCTTGCATACTCACTCTGACGAACCCGCTTTTTGGCACTAATTAGCACATCCCCGCCTTTGGCACCTGCATACGACTGTCGCGTTTTCCCTGCGGCGCCAGCGCCTATGCTAGAACGCATCTTACCACGCGACTTTTCACTTCGAGCACCTGGAGTTGAACCTGCGCCAGCTTCCCTCTGTGAAGCCAGTCTCGCGATGACTTTGGAGCGCGAGATCCGGGGTCTGCGTCCAGGCAGAACCTTTGGCTTCGGGGGGAGAGGTGGTTTCGAGTATGAAGCCGTCTTTTCGGCGGTGACTTTGCCAACTATACTCGTCGCCGCACCAGTCAACGACATCGGAGTACGACCTGCAGGTGGGCTGAGCGGTTGGCTAAATATTTTCGTGGGACGTGCAGCGTCAGCTGGGCTTCGTGGGCTGTTCGTGATCTGCTCCAAGGCAACGCTCGGTGGAGGTGACATGGCGAACCTCTGACCCTTGGCGCTCGAACCAGCTTTCGCGACGCTTGAGTTCTCAGTAGTACGGTTTATCCTGGCAAGCGAACTCGCGGTAGGGGCCATGAGTGTTGACATCGTCCTCGCCCGGGGAATAGCACTCGGAAGCTTTGACGCGTTCGTAGCCAAAGTCCTACTGCTAGGTTTCCCACCAAGGGAGGAAACTTGGCCATTGCCCGAAGGAATACTGGGTTTTGCGCCCAACGACGAGAATCCAATATTTAAATTGCTCTTGCCTTGGTTGCGACCCATGGTGGCAGGCCTTGTGTTGGCGAGATTAGACGAGCTCGGGGGGTTGAAAGTGGGTATGGGAGCTCTCGATGTACGACTAGAGGTGCTCGTACCCCGGCCTACTGTCGAAGTGCTTGGCGGGGCGAGGGTGGGCCGTCCAGCTGCAGTAGGCTGGCCCGAAGAACTTCCACCAGATGGTGTACGCCTCGTTTGAGAGCCGAGAGGAGGGGCACCAGAGGAACCGGGGACAACAGCGGTCTTCTTGCTCTGTGGAGCTTTGGAAGGCGCTTTGGTTTCCGATGGGGGATTCGCAGCAGGGGTTTTGGCTCCAGCACCTCTGTTCCAGACACTCTGGACAAGCGTTTTTGCGGATGATAAAAATCCAAAGCGGGAAGGTTTGGGTTGTTCTGCCAGAGTCGGAGGACATTTAATGATACCAATGAAAAGAGGAGGAATAAACACTCACGCGGCGGTGCCCGTCCGAGACTCGGGCGCCCCATACTGCTTCGTCTCTTGGCCTTGTTCTGTTCAAGTCTACGACGGATAGCTTCCCTTTCCCTTTGCTTTATAGTTGCTTCCTCGGGATCAGGGGGAGGAGGCCGCGATACTTGCTCAGATTGCGTAGGAGCATCTGATTCCTCTCGTTCAACGCGAGGTCGCTTTGACAAACGCCTATCTGCGATGTCTTCGTCTTCCTCCTCGCCCGCGCCGTCGGTGAGTATCGACCTCGCAGAAGCACCACTCGCAACTCTGTTGTGGCTGGGACGATGACGCGCAGCAGGTACCCCTGGTTTCCTCTCCTTGACAACCAAGCTCGATTTCCGCTTCTTCGAAAGGATGGGTTGAGCAGCGGTGCTCGGAGCGCCTCGCTTGGCAGCATAATGCGTCGCGATCGAGTCCATCTGATTGAATGCTTTCTGATGTACCTTGTCGAACACGTCGCCTACACGGGGAGGACCTTTGGGTTCTACATTTGCTTTGGTGTCCTCCGCCGTGCTGGAACGGTTGTTTAAAACGTTGGCCCCAACGCCTTCTACCCCATCTTCAGCAAGCCGCTTGTTCATCTCATCCAGGACGGATTGAGCGGCTAGACGGAACTCGAGGTTTGACATGCTGTGTCGAGGTTGTTGCGAGCCAAACATAAAAGGCTCAGATCTGGGAAGGGCAGTCCGCGAGCGAGAAGTGGCGTTCTGCGGCTTTGGAACGGGGGAGAAGATGTCGACGGGTTGTGCGGAGGGCTTCTCGGTAGATCTGGGTGTTGCACCTGTGTTGAATCGTGCACCGTCGCTGGACTTCCTTGGGGTGGGTTCATGGATAGAAGGAATAGCTAACCCGCCAGGCATGTCGACATCGATATCCATATCCGAAGCATCAGCTTGTCCGGTTTGAAAGGTTGGGTGGGCGAGCAGATTTCCAAAGGTTTGGAAAGTAGGAATGGCGGGGTACAATGACTCTCGCGCCGCACCACCTGGGGATAACGGCCATACAGGGACGGAAGCAGAGTCGGCGCCTCTGGGCGTTGGAGGAACGAGGTCGAATGTGGTAGCAAATGGTTTTAGTTTGGGAGGGGAAAGTAAGAGGTTTGACCCTTGGGGAGCGGGTGAGACAAGCCGGACGGTGGTCGTCTCTTGCGCTTGGGAGAAGCTGAGACGCGCATTGGAAGGAGCTGGGAGACCCTCGAGATTTGTCTGGCCGGGAATCGGGACTGATGGTTCCTCGGAATCAACGTTGGGGTCCGAAGTAGGGGGAGTCGAGGAGGACGGGCCCGTCTCCTTGCTGGAACTCGAGGAGGTTGATGATGTAGTGGCATCCATCTTTGATGGGTTGCGTTTGAGGCCTAATGAGTTTGCTATGGCTCTGAGAGACGATGTGACTGCTCCTGTCAGGCCGAATAAGAATATGCACACCGGGAGATCCATAAATACCGACCTTTGGACGTATTCGTACCGAATTCTCCGGCTGAAGTGTTAGAGACCCCTCTGTTACTTCTGAACGAACCCTTTGCGTCCTCATCTACTTCTTCGATTGCGTCCATGACGACCTCCCATTGCTCGCTCGGACGAGTGATAGTGCCTGGCAAAGACGAACTCCCTTCTCCAGAGCAATCCGACACCTCATCCTCGCTGTCCACAGCCAGGCCCGCATCTGGATTTTCGCTCCGAGTGGCAACGCTGAGTGGATCGTCGGGTGGCAGAGTCTTCGCGTGGAGTTGTAATCTCTCGATGAGCTCCGTTTTCTTCCCGGCTGGCTTGAGTGAATGTATCTTGCATAACTTGACAAGTTGATCCCGTCTCAGGGAGTGCAGAGCTGGCGAGTTGAACAGAATTTGTGTGGTGGTCGACATATTCGTGGGTGTTCACAACCTATGACATTGATTTACGGTGTTGGTCGCTGTCCGTGTCGGTGTACTCTTGTTCGTTGATCGAGCGCGCGAAAGGGAACAAAACCACATGACCGCGTCACGATCACATGATCACCGACGCGACATAACCCTTCCTCGAAGTACTATGCTACTGTGCTCACGAAAAACAAAAAAATGCTAGATTCCACTAACGATGGTTCCTACAAAAATATGCCTTTGGGCTTTGGAAATGTAGATGCACTCCAACCGACACAGATGTCCTCTTTATTAACTGCATCCGTATGTCGAAGGTTCTTTCATACCCACTTTGAGCCTTTCAAAGACCATGATCGATTGTCGTGTTCATAGAATAAACATTCCTCGCTGTATTTCCTCTAGTCGTTTTTTGTCTCCTTCCCTCCCCTTTTCTCCTTGCTCCCTTTCCCCCTCTCATCGTTCCAAGGGCGATATTCCTCATCTATGCCGTGGCACTCTGCTATTGACTCGGGTACTAGCCACCAGATTGGCTAGATTCTTGAATGCAGGCAGTCTCCAAGGACTCGGCTTCTCTTGTTTACAGTAACCAACTCATCATCTACGCTCTCCTCACGATCAGTCAAGGCTCGAATAGATCAACCAGATTTAGCTCAATCCCATTCGGATCAAGTGCTGCCCGTTCCCCCTTGTATTTGTGGCGGGGTGGTGCTATCTACATATGTGACCTCCCACCACCAAAGTGGGCGCGTGTGTACGACAAGGAGACCGACAATGACATGTTGACACCATATCCAGGCTGGCAATATGCCTTGGTGGCTGATATTGATGGTCGTACAACACTATCGCCACCGCCACGAAACTGATCTCTGAGGTCTATCCGTGTCCAGGAGCTCTGTGGGAGTGATACACTCTACATGTGTGCACGAAGAGTTGCCAGGATCAATGATAACCTCCCACCACACCCACGCATAGTCACTAGGGGCGCAGATTCTCCAACCCCTTTTGATCCACAAACTAGGCAATTGGAGCACACTAACCAAGAGCGTGTAAGGTATGTATAACACCATTCTTGTAGCTGGATGAACTCTTACTTCCCCCGCCACAGACAGCACACAATGGTCGTCGTGGAGTGTTGTTCTTGGTCTGACTCACGGAATGCCGAGGTACAAGAGAAAGCAATCATGGCTTGACAACTCGCTTATGGTCCACAATTGAAGTTAACGTGAGTACTAGTATATCCATTTAACGTGATTTTTTGATGGATTGCTTTCGATTGGGAAGTTTGTAGGCGATTGTGGGTCCACTCAATTCCCAATAAAGGCAAGAAAAAGTCGAGTTTCTTTCCATTTGAGGTAATTTTTTGGCATGATTGCGTTCTAGTGTCACGTTTTGAGATGTCACGCATCAATGTAGCGATCGCTCCTCCAGTCCGCGCTTTATATAAGGACCAGCCTCACCATGGTACTCCCCCACTCGTCCCCGCCGACAAACCCAGCGTCCCGCGTCGACGATTAAGCTTTGCTCCTCCTCCGCAAGATCGCCTAGCTCGCATCATCCTTACAACCTTATTACCATGGTCCTTCAAGCTATTCAACGTGTTCGCTATGAGAACTCGGAAAATACACCTCCTGCCGCCAGACTTGCGAAAGCAAAGATTCGTAGTGGTATTCAGGCAGCTTCTCGTCGACGCCGTGCTCGTGCCGCCGGTGGACCCCACCACCCTCGATACGCGGTCGAGCATGCCAAGCAGAAGAGGTACCAACCCTCCTCGATCAACATCGAGCTTCCTCGCGCTGCAGGAGATGTAAACATGTCCGACTCAACGTCGACTCTCTCCATGTCTACTGTCACCCTTCCGAGATATCTATCTCGCCCTGCTTTCCCCGAGATCTCGAAGGAGACGATCAGCAATGTCGCCCCTGAGCTGGCCAGCACAGAGCTGAACTATATTCGCGATGGGCTTCAATGCCTTGGTCCAGAGTAAGTTTCAGAGGCTAGCCAATTATCTTCTGTCGCTGACTTGTTTTCCACAGTATGCTTCAGGTCCTCGCTGGTGTTAAAACCGAGCCAATCTCAAACGTTCTTCCCAAGGAACTCTGCGTGGTCATCAACGACCTATCCTCCGATATGCCCACCCACATGCTCGCAGTCTACTCCCGCCAAGTCCCCTCTGCCCAAAAACGCCGCGTGACGCTCTTCCCCATCCACAACATCATCCTTACCGCTCACTGCGCCAACCTCCCCAGCCTTCCCATCTCCAACGTCTCCCGCCCAGAAACCACCGGGTGTTCCATATCAATACCTGTCGTTCCATTGTGCATCCCAGCACCAGACGTCTTCCCTCAACTCTACACCTTCCTCTACACAAAGCGCATCGACCATCTCCTCGCTTCCCTCCTCCCCTGCCCAGTCCCCCACGCGCTCTACCGTGACGACCCAGCCAGCACCAGCGTTCTCACCCTCCTCCGCCAATTCGCTGATAAACTCGCCACGAGCCATAGCGCCCAAACACTTCTCGTTCACGCAATGGCCGTCAGCGGTCTGTGGCGGAACGCGTGCGCGTTGGGCATTGATGACGAGAAGCTGTGGTGTGCACTCGACGTTGCATGGGAGGTCCTCGTCCATGCGCTTGCTGCTTCGACGGGCAAGCAGCTGTGATTGGACTCGCATCGTTGGCGTTGGCATTGGACTCGGCACGGTTACGGATATTCTTTATTCAGATAATTTTCTTACTGCATCAAGGTTAAGTGTATGATTATGGGTTCATTCATAGCATTCTACATTCACCGCATTACCACATTGTCATTATTGATATATATCCACAACAACATGAAGACATTGTACTAATCACTCTGCTGTCCAAGTTGAAGAGAATGTGCGATCTTAGTGACTTGTGCATCCCGGTTGTCTGTCTAGCAGTGAAACCACCATCCACACAGCCGAAAGTAAAATAACAGATTGTTCAGATGTTGTTACAAATATACAAAGTGTGATATCGATATCTGTCAATTGTAGTACATGTAAAAACATCAACCGCACACGGTGCGGAAGGTCCGTCTATCATTATGGGCTCCGAAACTCACCGATCCATCCGCGAAAAACCTCCATCGACCAATCATCATGAACGCGTTATCTCCGGGGGCCACGTTGCATCGAAGCCATCAAAGGCTGTTTACTTGCCGCCGCCGCCTCGCGTGCCAGTGAGCCGACCAAAGACCTTCTGTGAAACCAAAAAAACAAACGGAAG